>WURV02226312.1:0-10187 GCA_011762755.2 Epimenia babai | reverse complement strand
ATGACGTCACATTTTTTAGCCTTCTTTCACCGAAAAAACTAACGGTGTTTAAGCAGTATTTACGCATTCAAGACTCTAAAGTCACATTTGGAATCTCATATTGCCCGATTGCTAAATGTTAGAGCTGTATTTTGTGAAAGTTTCATCATGCTGAGTCTTAGCGGTTAATAGCTATTCAACGACGAAGTTGTGATAAAAATTTCTATTACGTTTCTTGCTTTTTTAATTGATCACGTGACTTTAAAAGTGACGTTTGACGAGTTTTATTTTTTATTTTTTCTTATTTTTTTGCGTCATCGCGCCTGCTTCTGAGTATGCTACTATTAATCACTTATCTTATGACGATGTTGTTCACAATATTTTCTTGTCTGATACAAACCTAAGAATAAATAAATACACACAATAACGACAGCAACCGCCTGAGAGGTAATTTCACAGAGTTGACAATTTTATTTTTGAATTGTTATTGTTACCAAAATTTCATTACCGATCCTACGGCAGGCTGTAACTCTTCCTTGTCTATTTTGCTTTCGCCGGGTTTTCTAGCAGGTTGGCTGAGAGCTTTCAATAACGCAGCACCTCTTCCGCCACGGCCAAGGCCGCCACTAGCCATTTGTGTACAAAATTTCCAAATATAATTGTAAAGTATAATTCGCAAATTCCCGAAATTTGGTAAACTGAAAGTCGCACATTAACCACAAGCTGATGTCATGAAATATTGAACGACGAAACAAGAATTTCAATTAGTTATGTGTAGTGACAACGTATGATTTCATATTGAATGAACAAATCAATGTGCTAAGCCTATGAGATTACATTGAAATTAAAAATGACCAAAGCCGTAACATTATTTAACACTGAGATAGATTGTTTTAACGATTTTCAATAGTTTGAAATAGTGTATTTCTGTCTTTTATAAAATAGAGGAAAATATGGGGTATATCAGACAATATCAGACGACTCGACCCGAAGATGAAAGACCACTACACTCTTTGGGAAAAACAACGTCGTCATTGCAAAATATTTTGAGTTCTCAGACGATTGTAAACTAAAATCTGCCAAGTTGCGGGATTCTCATAATATCAATGACAATGACGATGACGACGACGACGACGATGATTAAAGTTGAGATATGAAGGTGTTGAAGTGTGTGATTGACTTTGTCCTGCTGTGACATGATTCAACGGTTATTGCTTGTGATTGGCGTGTCTTTTTTACTTGTTTCGCTTGCATGCTGATATCTTTTATGTATTGTGGGGCAGAAGATTATGTTGATTTGTATGTAAGGATTGGTACTTTGAATTGTAATCTTTGTGTGATAGCCAGGAATAATTATGTTTTGGTATCTGACAAAGACGTTTCATATTCGGTGAAAGGGTGTGATGTCTGATTTTTTTAACGTTATTAATGGTGCCAAACAGGGTAGGAATATCTCTTCGATTTTTTTTTGTAATATAGGCTACGTGAATATTGCATTCGTCCGAAATAAAGTATAAAATGAAAAAAATAATTGTAGTGCCTTTTCCGTGATGCCAAAGTGATGTTGCAATGCGTAAAGTAATGGTCATTAATGTCATTAAATGCTGCTTATTAGTGTACGTCTTTTGTTTTTTTTCGTATTTAGCTTACTACATACTCATAGACATGTTGTTTTTCTTTGGGTCACAAGTTTCCGAATGTATTTTATTTTATTGGGCCTTACATATAAAGGAAGTGCATTCGAATTCGAACAAAATGGATCATTATACTATAAATAAAATATTATTTGTAGTGTATATCGCCTGATGTTTAATGACACTCTGTAGTTACTATTGCCTGGGGTTTTATGACACACAGTAGTTACTATTACCATTAACGTCGCTTCGATTTGCTATTTCTACTTCATTCACTTACAACCTACCCTCAATGTGCGCAAACAAAAAAGGGAAGTTAGTAGAGTTATTGTTCGGTCATGTGATTGGTCATAGAAATCGTTGATGCCGCTAATATTGAAATCATGACAAATTTGATCTTGTTTCGACTCTTGTTCGTTATTGCGTCAATGTTCTTTCAGCATATTTTGGCAGAAGCATCACCATGTCCGTGCAAAGACCGATCACTATGTGAAACAGTGAAAAAAATTCCAGAAAAAGAGGTTATGACAAGTTTATTTTACCAAGCCATTTATTCACCAGTGGAGTATTACTAGAGTATTAGTATTACACCAAATCTTGCAAAACTATTACAAGTTACATGTAGATTTGTGATTACACTATGGATGCCAACTTTCTTTTCTATATTGTAGGTATCGTATTTATTACCTTTATACAAGTTTTAACCATACTCTGCATATAACTATCAGTGACTTTAATATGAGGGATGTCATTGTCTATATGTGATGTAAATGGGGGTGACCAATGTGGTTCTTTGAATAGCTGTAAAGAAATAAACAGAAAAAAACCTATACATCTGATGGGACTTGAACCCACGACCTCCAGATAACCTGTACCAAACCGGTTATCTGCAGGTCATGGGTTCGAGTCCTATCAGAGGTATAAGTTTTTTCTGTGCATTTCGTTCCAGCTATGTCAATATGGTAATCGGCAAAACCTATTCAGTCTATAACGTCGATGATGGGTTGGGGGGCGTTTTTACTAATTTAGGTTAAGCACTAACACCCTGCTATTAAATGTGGTTAAGTTTAACACAGTTATGATGCTGTCCTAGAGTAAATTCTATTGAATTGTATGTGAAAAAAGCTATTGGCATACGAATTGGTTCTACATGGAATTTTTCTGAACTTATAACTGTTATTTGTAGTTGAGCGGGTGTTATTCATAATTGTGCTCGATATTGTGATCATTGTGTATTGCTTTGTATACATAGTGTTGTTAGACAATTTATTTCCCTTCTCTTTTCTAGGAGCGCTAGTTTGTTTTATTCAAGAGGGAGAGTAACCCTAGGCCTAGTTATCTCCCTGTAGTCATGGTTAATAAATCGGGCAACACCTAAGTGTCATTAAACAGTTTATTTATTAAAAAGTATCACCCAGGATGCACTGTGATTGACTAATGTATAAATTAAAAATGTGTATCAAAAATGTTTTGTTAATGGCTAACATATTATTAATATGGCAGTGTCTCAGTAACTAAGTTATCTTTGCCTGTACATAGCTATATGTTTTACAGATATTTGTGTTTATGAGTGAAGGTGATCCAACTGTAGGGTCACTGTTTGATTGGTCAAAAATCACCACTGTTTCATACCCAATGAAGTCATATCCATACACCTCAAAACTGATGTGTCTCAGCCATCAGCATTCTGCAAGGATCGTTCCTTTTGGTGAGACAGTTTTCCTTGTTTTATTCACTCAATTTTGTTATGATTAAATGTACGAAGGGTCCAGGCAACACCTTATTGACTAACTGAGGTTATGATTAACACAAGCTTTCCTATACAAGTATACTTCATCAGGTGCAATGAGTAGGGGTGGTGACACACACACGGAATATATACTGGAACAGAAAATTTGTGCCAGTTTCTTCTGTGTGTTCACACACCTCATAAGGTGTTACTTTCACTTTTCATATTATACGACATGGCTAACATGGCAGGCCACAGCTCTATAATTCACATTGGCCATTTACACAGGGAGGTCAGATTGTGGTTATTACAATATCCACTGAAGTAGGTCACCTCATTTATTATAGTGGAGAAATAACTGTAGTACACACTACTGTTTCTGGCTGGACAGCTCATCTGTGTCCATCGATGTCACTGGTTCTAAATATCAACAGAAAGCCTACTTATTTGACGGACAGTTAGAATTATAATGCACAGTTGTCTCCCTTTTCAGTTGGACTGGGGATGCCCACAGCAAGTTTAACTGACCCGATCATGCGCCAGAAGTGGGTGGAGAAGCATCTAATGTACATCATTGACAATCACTTGGATGGCATAAATATAGACATTGAGGCAGCTATATATGAGAATCAGACATCTATCAGGAATGGGTACAGTGCACTAGTGCTGGAGATGAAGCTGGCACTGTTAGGTCATAATCCGTATGCTCAGGTATTTTACTTCAACCTTCATTTTTATAGACCTTTATCATTAGAATTCCTGGTGTACTTTGATATGTATTCAATATATTTTCAAGTTGAGCAGATATGAGGTTAATATCGTACCCATTAAATGATTAATGAATAGTAGTTGCTTATATAACAAAAAAAGGGCAGGCTTTTTCAACTCGTGGAAAGTAAGATCCAGAGAAAGTTGCTTGTTTCAAGTAAACTTTGTAAGGTACAGCTGCATATACAGTTAAACCTGCCCGAACAGCCACCTGTATTAAGCGGGCACCTGTCGTAACGGTCACTTCAAATTCCTCCCGTCATGTACACTAGTCAAAATGTCAAACCTGGATTAAACGGCCATCTGTCTCAACGGCCACTTTTTCGTGATTCCCGTGAGTGGCCGCTTAATAGAGGTTTGACTGTATTTGTTATAGGAGGTTTCGTGTCATCTTTTTTTTCATTGGTCGAAAAGGTATTACCTTCTTACTTTTGGTAGTTGACATGTGACAAAATGGCTGAGACAACAACCCACACTTCTATGACTAGCTATAGCCTGTGATGTTAAATGTCGTACAATTACTTTGGGTGCAGTTTGGCACATAGAATCAGATGCATGAACTTTTTCTTTGTGTTTTATTCTACATCTTGTTATAGTTAAATTATTTTCATATACATTCTAATGTATAAGTGTACCATCAGTTTGGATCTAAATTTGATGATACCAAACAACATTTTCGAGCAAAAAAGTTCGGACTATGATTAATACAACTGAAAGCAGGATGTGTTTTATTTCACAAAGAAACATTAGGAGGGCCGGCACTGGTTATTTGTGTACAGTATACATTGGAGCGATCATTTAAATGGTATTGGTGTTTAAATCGATTGTTACGTACAACCATTATACCTGGTCTGCTGGGTCATAGGTGGACATAATGTTGTCATGTAAGACTATTACTGATGGGTAAAATTAAGTCATGCTTTAAGCACTACTGCTTTATCATTCTAAACCATTACATGACATGCATGACATGAATGACATACACGACATAATTAATATGAAGGACACGAATGACATGGATGCCATCAGAAGTAATAGGCTTTTTCTGTGCATTTCTATCCAGCTATTCAAAGAACTACACTTGCTGCCCCCTTTAACATAACATGAATGACATGACTGACATGCCTATGCATGACGTGCATGACATGCATGCATGGTACGAATGACATGAATGCATGTCACACATGTCACACATGTCAAAATGCTTCCACACAAATATATAATTGTCTTATGTAACTTGGTTGATTTCTTTATTTTTTGAGTATTAGGTTTTATTTGCCCATATTCATAGCTTAAAATCAAGCCTTATCATTCCACATTTTATGTCTAAAACCAGGCATGGCCTCGATAAAACCACACCGAATGTTTAGCTGTTTTTCTCTTTGTCCATTAACCACTCTGGCTACCTTCTATCAACCTGTATTTGATATGCAGAAATTGGAGTCTATGATAAAAAGTAGTGATAGATCTCTATTCTTAAAACCTCACCCAAAGTCGATGTAACATCCAAATTACATATATTTTTCCATTTTTGTCAGTTATCGGTTGACGTATCATGTGCCCCAAACTTGCCCCCGCGCTACTACAACTACACTGCTCTAGGACTACTCAGTGACTTCCTGTTTGTGATGGATTACGACGAAGGCTATGGTCATCCGGTCTCAGCTAATTCACACTACGTCAAAAACCAACTAGGTACAGTATTTAGCTAATGAAAATGTGCATATTTACTTGTCTATAGATGTGATTAAATCAGATTAACGATTTTTTACATTTCTAGATATAGTTGTTTATACCCGTGCCATTTAGAAATTTCAGCAGTTTGAGTTAGTTTATATATCTTTGAGTTAACACGTTTATTACGTTTATTACGAGAGCGAACATAATTTTTTTAATGAGTTCAACCTTCAATGAATCCACAGTTAACCCTTTATACTTTGTTGTCTCAGAATTGTATTGCTATAGTAATGTGATGTCTACATGTCAGTGTGGTAAGGGTTAAAGAAAAAATGGAGAGCGTTTTAAGATTGGCGATATTTACTCGGTATAAAATTTGCATACGCATGTCATTTAATTTACAAGTTGGAGTACGGATATGATTATTATAGCTTCTGTACTGCTTAACAAGAATGACTTCTTGATCTGCCCACTTCTATGTGCTGCTTTGGCTTTTGTCTTGCTTTCATCTGGCCACTACCTTTAATCGTGGCCTCAGTTCCGGTATGGCCAACGGAAGTACATATCATCGCCATTATTGAGACTTTATGTATGATAACGTCTGTACCTGATTTTCAGGATTTATGTGGTATGAACAGATTGGGGTGCCTGCCAATAAAATGGTGATGGGTCTTCCATGGTATGGATATGGATGGGAATGCTCAATAATTAAAGGGGTATGATGATGATGTACAGATGTACAGGTGTACAGATGTATCAAGTAGCAAGTTTCTAATAACATTCTTAATATGTAACATTCTGATTGTGATGTTAATTGGATGACCCACTCTCGGTGGTGGTTTCCTACAGGTCTTCCTGACTGTAATAACAATGACTAACCGTATTATGATTGTGACGTTATTTGGATGACCTACTCTCGGTGGTGGTTTGCTACATGTCTTCCTGACCTTAATAACAATGACTAACCGTATTATGATTGTGACGTTATTTGGATGACCTATTCTCGGTGGTGGTTTGCTACAGGTCATCCTGACCTTTATAACAATGACTATCTGTATTATGATTGTGACGTTATTTGAATGACCTACTCTCGGTGGTGGTTTCCCACAGGTCTTCCTGACCTTGATAACAATGACTATCTGTCTTATGATTGTGACGTTATTTGGATGACCTACTCTCGGTGGTGGTTTCCCACAGGTCTTCCTGACCTTGATAACAATGACTATCCGTATTATGATTGTGACGTTATTTGGATGACCTACTCTCGGTGGTGGTTTGCTACAGGTCTTCTGACCTTAATAACAATGACTAACCGTATTATGATTGTGACGTTATTTGGATGACCTACTCTCGGTGGTGGTTCGCTACAGCTCTTCCTGACCTTAATAACAATGACCATCCGTATTATGATTGCGATGTTATTTGGATGACCTACTCTTGGTGGTGGTTTGCTACAGGTCTGCTCTAAAAAATTTTTTGAGCATTTTGCTTATATGTTGAGCATTTAGTGCTTTTTAGAGTTGAGCATTTAGTGCTTTTTAGTGATGAATTTGCTGGTATTTTAGCGTTTACTCTATTTGATGTTCTTCTAAATCTTTTTAGTGCTTTTTATAATGCTGACTATCAAGTGCTTTTTAGTGTTGAGCATTTATTGTTTTAGTGTTCAGCATTTGGTGCTTTTTAGCGTAGAGCATTTAGTGCTTTTTTAGTGTTGAGCATTTAGTGCTTTTCAGTATTGAGCATTTAGTCCTACTTTATGCTGCTGACCATATAGTCCTATTTCTGGGATCGACTTTTTTAGGATAAATGTTTCCCTCCAAAATATGCGACAATGAAGAGAAGCCTTGACTTCTGGCACGAACCTTCCACGACTCTCCGTTTCCACCATCATCCTCTCCCATCTTATTGCTATAAAGACATTTCTCACATCATAGAAACACAAGCTGTAGTGAAGAAGTGGAATTCAGTCTCCAAGACGCCATACTTTTTCTTCAAGGTATATATTGTATGGGCAATTTAATGATTCTTATAATGACAAGCGTGATCAGTGATGCTATTAATAGAGAGTAAAAATCAGTGAGCTGAAACATATAAAACAATAAATAAAATATTTAAGTACCCTACACAGGCCTACACTGGTCCATTATACGAGTACCTACTGTATATGTGTGCAGTGAGTTGTGATATTTGATAATCTGTTATATCATCTTGATATATAACTTTTATAACTTCTATCAAGTACGGTCATGTAAATTACCTCATGTAAATTACTTCATGTAAATTACCTAGTGTAAATTACCTCATGTAAATTGCCTCATGTAAATAACATAATGTAAATTACCTCATGTAAATTACCTTATGTAAATTACCTAGTGTAAATTACCTCGTGCCAATTACTTCATGTTAATTACCTAATGTAAATTACCTCATGTAAATTGCCTCATGTAAATTACATAATGTAAATTACCTCATGTAAATTACCTCATGTAAATTACCTAATGTAAATTACCTCGTGTCAATTACTTCATGTTAATTACCTAATGTAAATTACCTCATGTAAATTACATAATGTAAATTACTTCATGTAAATTGCCTCATGTAAATTACATAATGTAAATTACCTCATGTAAATTACCTCATGTAAATTACTTCATTGCTTTTTCACTGTTGTTACCGAATACAACTGATTTTTCTTACGTATGTTTATTGAAAAATGTCTACTTTTTTTCTCTTATGTGTCCGAATGGCTTAATGCTGTAGATTTATGTCCCAGTTATTATTCTAATAGAACTCACCATCCGATGTTCTTGCATGCATCATACGCTGGTGTAACATGTGATCATTCTAATGATCTTGTTGACAGAGCTTGTTCAGACTTACCTATAGTATATGGTATAACAGTACCCCATATTTCATGTCTGCCCCGTGTCACAGTCAGTCGAATCACTCAGCTTGACCTGGGATTACACCTTTACAACATTCTGCCTCATCAACTGCTTCAAATGTACAAAATCTGTTACAGTGGTTTTTTGGGTTATCTTGGAAAATCTGTTGTAACTTTTTTATTTTTAATGATACATTTATTATTTCAGTTTCATTTTGAAGAGAAGACTTTATATTATATTCATATATAATATGCAGACATACCTATGGCAGCTTAGCTTACCTAAAATAACCTGTAAAAAATGTATTTTTTTGAGACATAATACAAACAACATCTCATAAACTAAGTGCAGTCTTGTTTACTTAATTCCTATAAAAAACCAACATGGCATATTCTGCAGGATTCATCAAAGATCCGGCAGATGCAATACGATGATCCCAAAAGTCTCGCTCTGAAATCACAACTGGCCGTCAAGATGAAGCTGCATGGTGTTGGTGTGTGGGTTGTAAACTGCTTAGATCCATCCAACACCACGGCAGCAGTCAAACAACGCGCAGCCATGTGGCAGTCACTCCCGAATTATAAAAACAAGATGAAATAGCTATTGCAATAATTGTCAGATTAACATCAAAATTGCGTAACTGCTATTACTAACAAAGTAAATTTACCATATAGTATAACATCCAGTAATTTCATTTGCGCGACTATCATTGGCTATATATCTTATTTTTGATTATTTTAGTCTATTTATTTATGATTATGGTAATCTACTATTTAATAATGTTTAATTCTATTTCTGTTATTGTAGTGTATTGATTTATTTATCATTATTGTAGTTAATTGGTTTCTGATTATTTTAGTCTATTTATTTTTGGCACAAAAATTATTGTAGTTGATACATTGTATTATTGTAGTTAATTTATTTATGATTATTGTAGTTAATTTATTTATAATAATTGTAGTTAATTTATTTAGAATAATTGTAGTTAATTTATTTATGATTATTGTAGTTTATTTATGATTATTGTAGTCTGTTTATTTAATTATGATTATTGCTGTCTATTGATTTGTTTATAATATTAGTATACTAGGCTATTGTACTTAGTCAAGGCTTGGATATCTCATACCACAGTTAAAAAAAACTGCCATTTCACAACAGATCAGGTGAATATTATATACATATAAACAACGACAATATAGAAGATAGTCTACTACATATGTGAATGGAATTCTCCATCTTTGTATGGAGTGAGGAAGTGTGTATATTCAATTCAATCCAATTCAATAACATATATTTCTCGTATACAATCTTACACAATAGCTACAATGGAAAGCACACAATATACAAAGTAGTGAAGAAAATGTGGAAGATTAAGAATGTACACGCAGAAAAAATTCATATTGAAACATATCATGGCCATTATAATCTTCCTAATATTCAGTCCCATCAGGGGTATAGGTTTTTTCCTGTGCATTTCTCTCCAGCTATTTATAGAACCACATTGGCTATCCTAAT
>WURV02226301.1:0-10187 GCA_011762755.2 Epimenia babai | reverse complement strand
CCATTTCATTGTAAACCGCATCTGACGGCCTTTATTGGCTAATACTTGCGGTATATAAATGTTGTACTTTACCTTTAACTTTTGTATATGATCATTTCAGCTACATATGTATCACCTGTAATATAATTTATTAACACAAATTTACTTCTATAGATACATAGAGGGAAATTCAGAACGACTTGATACTAGTAGAACTATGTTGATGTATACTAAAATTCAGTCAATTATCCATCTTTCAGGAAGATGGGATGTCTTGGGGCCGGAATTATTCAGACTGCAAGACAGAAATAACACGGATCTCTGTTTAGGACCAGTCAGTTCGAGAATGACTACTTTCCTGTAAAAATTGTCCTAATTGAGTAATTTTTTAAATGAAGATGTAGTTTATTATCCAATTCAATATTATCAATAGAAATCACTTTTTATATGTTTATCAATAAGTGATTTCTGCATGTTTATTATGTGGATTTAATGGAATAATGTGACAACTGTAGAAATGGTAAGTATACTGACAGTCAACCTTATTAATGACCTGATGCCATTTGTGAGAAAAAAATAAAAAAAAACGAATTTGAAATTCACCCTGTGAGAAGTGCGATGGATGCAATAAAACAAGTTTCTTGTTTTAATACTGTATAGTTGATGTCCATTTTTATAGTTGGTACATAGACGCACATTTTACAACAATAAAATACTCTAGAACTCCAATTCATCTTCGGTATTTTTAGCTCACAAACTTATACTAAGTGAGCTTTTCTGAATGGGCATCGTTTGTCCGTCCGATGTTAACATTTTCTTATAAAATCTTCTCAAGAACCATTTATCTTAGAGGTTTGCCATTGGGCAGATGTTCTCCTAGGGTTGGTCTCTTTTAGATTTCTTAAACTTATCATAATCTGACCAAGGTGAAGTAATTTCTGGCTATGTTTGTAATTTTACTTTAAAATTTTCTCGACAAGGTTTTTTATTTTTATTCATTTTGCAACAGTTTTTTTTCCAAGTTTTCACTCGTGAAAGTGCTTCTTCTATTTAACATCTGTTATTCTTTATTTGTTTTTTGTTTTTCTTGTTTTTTTATTTAGCCAGGTGAGCGTCTTGAGGCTTCTTTTGGCCTCTTGTTTACTGTAGTTTTTATATTTGTTTATGCATCCTAAGGCACATATGAAATACAGACGCATGAGAATTATCATACAAGACAATATTATACAATTATTCCCGGGTAAAAACCCCTAAAGATGCGACTTTTTATCTTTACATAAATAAACATAGAACTTAAGATGTTCTTGTTGCAGAAAGTCCAAAAATATTTTTAAAAATCTCAACCAATCATGATAACGTATCTAATATATAATATTGTACCATCCATATAATATAATCTAGTACTTGAGCGTTTACAACATGATAAATTTTACCAATTTCTTTTGCTAGAGTGGTATTTTAGTTTGTTCCTTATCTATTATCCACAATCATGTATATAGTATCTAGTATATATAATAATAATTATTATTATTATTTCATTTTATAGTGCATCCATTGTCAACTGTAGCCAAATGGCCCAAAAATATCACTCTCCAATGCAAGTATAGGGCTGGGTATCTAAAATGCGACCGAGTAATTTAGAATACATAAGGTTATAATGAACCATTTTTCACTAGATTATTATAACATTTAGATGATCTATATACTCTATATATTATATGTTGTGTCATTAAATGCATCGACACAACAATATTCAATCGACACAGCAATATTCAATCACACAACAATATTCCAGACCCACGAGGAGTCTGTAACTTCTCTCATAGCCTCCCAGTCACCCCTGTCATACCGCGCCCTGCCCCTACTCCTCTATCAGGTAACAATCCCTCGATCATTTTTCTCCCCATAATTAGCCTTTCTATGCTTCTCATTTTGTCAAGTAATGAAGTAGAGTAACAAAACATATGGATGTTTTAGGTACATTTTACTGTATTATCCAACATTGTTATCTATTTCATGGTGACTGTTAATGTACATAATTGTATCTAACATTGATCTGTATTACCTGTATACTGTTAGGTATTGATTTTATATAATTTAGGTAATTACATTATAGTCTTAGGGCATTACGCTATTGTTTCAGGTAAAGTGTGTTTTACAGCTTTGCTAATAAGTACACTTTAAACAAATAAATTTTATTTCATTTGCATTTCATTTTCAATAATATATTTTTCAATTCAACATGTTAAATATCAAATATATAATATACTTTTTGTTTGTCCAGAAATAATGAAATGAAATTTATTTGTTTAAAGTGTACTTTTTAGCAGAGCTGTCAAACACGCTTTACATGAAACAATAGCCTAATGGTCTAAGACTATAATGTAATTATTAAATTATATAAAATTCCATAAATCTTTCAGATTTATATATATATATATATAATTTTCATAATTATGCCTTCCCCAATGACTTTTATATACACTGATAGCATCTGATGGTCCGCCCAAGCGTCTTAGAAATGTGACATATAAAAGTCACATTTTACTTTTTCCACTATTCCAAATTGCCATTTTTCACCTTAGATGAGTAATTTGGGACCACGGTGTCATTTTGACACTCGCATGTCACCGGTTTGGAAAGATACGAACTGTCTAGTCATTTTAGGGATGGTCTACTCCAGCAATCGCGGATAAATGATTTGCTGGGAATCATCACTAAATACACAGTGGCGGAGAGCTGCAACCTCGCGACTTGTCAGTTAGGACTGTAACCATTCAACTATCTCCCTCCATTTATCCCCGATTGCTGGAGTAAACTAATCGCGAAAAAGGGTAGATGCTTGATATCCTCGATGGGGTGATATGCAACTGTCGAAGGTATTGCATATGCGCTGAATAGCTGCTGAAAGTATCCAAGATTGCTGGAGGAAACCAATCTCCAAAATGGGTAGATTCTTGATTTTCTGGACGGGTCGATATGCGCTTGTCGAAGGTATTGTATATGCGCTGAATAACTGCCAAAAATATTTCATTGTAAGCCGCATCTGTTATAAACATAATGTTGCACTTTACCTTTTTTGCTGAGAATAATCACAAAATAACAACCGATGGGCGGCTGCAAACTCTCGACTTTTTGGTTCCGAGATTAACCATTACACTAACTCCTTCCCCTGAATATTTAATACGGAATCCCCCCCTCCCCCGATGGTAATTCAATGGTGTGGTATTTAATGAATGTCTGACCTTGATGTCACCACCGTGCTCATGTGCACAGGTAAACACCAAGTTTCGTGATGAGATGCAGCCGAAATACGGACTGTTGAGAGGCAAAGAGTTCGTTATGAAAGGTTATTACTTTCAATTACGTTTATAAAATCTGATGTACCGATACACAAGACGAAACCGACAATTACACACCCTGATGTCTGGCCCATGCACCTAAAATCATGCTAAAACATCTAAAGTTAATTGTGGACTCATCAGTAGACTGTATGATTTATCAAATGCAACTTGTATATCTAAATCCTGTTAGGCTAGAGGAATCACTCAAACCCCCACAATGCCACCGTGTCTATCCCTCAACTCGTCAGTACTCAAAATAGCTGCTTTTATTTCTCTGGTCCACGTCTTTGGAACAATCTACCAATCCATTGCGGCCTTCAATTCCTTCAAATTGGCTCTCAAAACATATCTTTTTTAAGATTGGTCACGATCTAAAGTAATCATAAGTAATGTTTTAACTCAATTGCGTTGTTTTTATCGTTCTTCTAATTCCTTCCACGATCTTAATATTTCAACCATAGGCATATTATTGTTTAACTTGTAGAACTTTTTAGAACTTCACATCGACAATTTTTTATTTCCATGAATAATCATTTTTTATCTCTGATATTGCAAACCGCTACTGAGCATATATACAAAAAATACATATTATTTTATGAATGCATGTACTATACAGTATATACAGGTGTAGTGTAATACGCATACACGGACACATGCATGTGCGCATGCATGCACACACACATACATACACATATATATAAAGTGTCATCTACTTAAAATATTACTTCTCAGTGGCATCATATAATTAACAAACACCGGTCATATGTAGTGTTATGTATTTAGTAATAGACTGACCAAGGTCACTGTCCAGGCTGGTCATCCTGCCCGTTACAGAACTAGGCACTAGTGACAATCTGTCTTATGGTTAGTTCCAAGTTGCCATCATTCGCAATTGTTTTGTTATACATGGTTGTCCCAGTTTTAGCTTGACTGGGTCGTATTTATCACTAGTCCCTTGTCCTTATAACCAGACCCTTGTCTTTATGACCAGACCCTTGTCTCTCAGACCAGACCCTTGTCTTTATGTCCAGACCCTTGTCTCTCAGACCAGACCCTTGTCTTTATGACCAGACCCTTGTCTCTCAGACCAGACCCTTGTCTTTATGACCAGACCCTTGTCTTTATGACCAGACCCTTGTCTTTATGACCAGACCCTTGTCTTTATCACCAGACCCTTGTCTTTATCACCAGACCCTTGTCTTTATCACCAGACACTTGTCTTTATCACCAGACCTCTACACGTTTGACATGGATGAGGCATCAGCCAGAACCACATACAGTCGCGTATGTCAAGCATATAGCGACCTCTTGGACAAGTTACAGCTACTTTACACCAAAGGTTTGTACCTGTTTATTCTTCTTAACATACCGTATCTCCGCTCCTCGACCTAAAATACACTGTCGGACACATAGTCTGTGTACAATAAAATATGAAAAAGCCATATTTTAGTGCTTCTTTCTACTTTTAGTGGGTAGAACAATTGATGTAATAATATGCAGGTGAGATTCTTTGGGCACTGCACCTCATCAGCTAGCTAATATCTTTTCAGTTGAAGCCACAAGTGGAACAATTGGCGGCGTGTTGTCTCACGAGTTCCACCTACCGTCAGATGTCGGTGAGGATAAACTCCTCATCTGTACGAGGTGATGGGTCTTGTTCCAACTATTCAGTCAAGAGTCTTAGTGAGCCTTAACTCAGCAGGCCAGTGTATGTTTCGTAGCAAGCAACCTTACAGAGTCATGTCTCAGCCATGTAAAATGCTAAAGTCAAAATCGAAAGTCAGGAAACTATAATTTTTGGAAATTAGACCATAGAGCACAGTTTAAATCATTGACTGGTAAAATAAAAAGTCATGTACCATTAGAGTCGGAGTTCATACGCTCCTATTTGTTAACAAACATTAGTGTATTTACAGTAATTCTGCTTGTAATATAATGTAAGAATATTTTACGTAGCATGGATATGAGTATGTGAATACTCTCGGCTGCAGTTGACTAATAGCTGAAGTGGCTAAAAACATAGCTGAATTACAAAAAAAAACCTGAATATACCTCAGCAACATAAAAAGCCTGCAAAAAAAACGTATTTGACTGATATTTGAAAGAAACAAAAGATGTATGTTGTTGCAATGACATTGGGAGGGCATTCCACAATTTTGGATCTGCACTGTACAAGCGTTTATCAGATGTGATTGTGTATGTTTCAGATGTGGTACAGGGTACAACAGGGAAGTCCTGACATCTAAACGTGAATGTGGACAAGGTGACATTTATATTTTAGCACAGATAACACCTTATTGACTAAAACGGATATGGAAGGATTATATTGATGGACTAGGCGGGTCTAAACGGACATGATTTTTCCCGGTCCAACTACGCTACTGCGTTCTTATCACAAAAGAGCAGTGATTGTAGCAATAGCTGTACTTTATATGGCTGAATCGTCACACCTGTTATACTAAAAGTCTGCCTTGTGATTTTTCCCGGTCCAACTACGCTACTGCGTTCTTATCACAGAAGAGCAGTGATTGTAGCAATAGCTTTACTTTATATGGCTGAATCGTCACACCTGTTTGTTTAGAATTGTATCCATGCATTGCAGACGAGGCTGCTAAGTTGGGCCAACTTTATTGCAAGACCCCAAACTGTAACACACTTCTCACAGACTCCCTCGGAATAGAGGTCGTGTTATGTAGTCTAAACTTTTTTATTTAGCATTATCGTTAGATCCTGGCGGAGAGAACAGACCACTGAAACTAATCTATAGACACAAATATGTTTAACTCTGATAAATGACTGAAAAATTCTTCTCAGAATCTCGAATATGAGCACTAAAGTCATCGTCCGCGCAAGCTTACATCAGCTTTGATATCCTTGACCATTCAGTCCTATTTCTGAATGTTTTTCATGTTCCAGAAAAGTGTTATGGCCTGTTTTAGTATCCAAATGAGTGTTTTGGTTTCATCTCAAAATAATTGCTAATATGTACAACCAGCATGAAGGGAATTTATGAGTAGCAACATCTGTAGACAAGATTATCAACACTTTTTGCAAATGAATAATGATGACCTCAAGCATAATAGCAACAGCTTTAGCAACACCTTGCGATATATATAGCAACACTTTCACAACAAATATCAACACGTTTGAAACTGATAACTAATAAATATTCGATTTATTACTCATTGGGCTTACGCAACTCACCTGACTAATCTTTTACTTGGCAAGACGGTTGCATGTTACACCCAGTCATACCTGCCATTAATGAGGGAAATTTTTCAGTGTAACCTTTTGTGTCTGCCCTCTGGCTACAGTACCCCATATCTACAATATATCAAGTTTGTATAAAAAAGATAATATTACAAATATTGATGCATGTCTCTAGTTCACCAATTTTCTCATTAAAAAAGCGATTTCTACCGAATTTAGCAATGCATGTCTATTTAATACTGATCTGCGATTTCCCCAACCCTTCAGGTTGGACATACCTTTTTACTGGGCCAGATATACTCATCGGTTTTCAATGCGGAATACAAAGATAGCCACGGCGAATCGCGGTAAGTTTCAACGTCCTGGACGTCACACAACCGATACCACAACATGAACGACTGTTAGTTCCTACACCACTAATTCATTTTGCCACCACGCTGTATACGTTATTTTACTTACAGTTATTTTTTTACTATACATCTAATTGATGCCATGGTTCAGTATGTATATCAGATATCAGTGCCAGCGATGTAGTGGTTGAAACGCAGCCGCTCATACGAGAGTCCAAACCCCCACAAACGTAGGATTTTTTCCACTGCCTTCCACTCAAGGAAATGAGCGAGATGTCTGTGTTTTAATATGAAAACATGGGTTATTATAGAATCCTCAATTGTTAGAGTCACTGACATCAACCACCATAAATAAAGAGGCACTAAACCCTCGCCTTGTTTTCATCTCTAAATATTATCTTGCATACGGTTTTTTATTTAACGTTTTTCTTCAGTATGGCTGTAGATTAATCTACGTAATACATATGTAACCCACATTACCGTCGCCTGTGGTGTCAGGTTAATGGAGATGGGGTGTTATGGACTGGGTGTGAGTCGAATCCTCCAGGCATCCATACAAGTCTTATCTACAGACACCCAGATACGCTGGCCTTACCTCCTAGCACCGTATAAAGTTTGCCTAATCCCTCAAAAGGTTCGTTAAATCATTTGACTCCACTATGCCAAGTTTTCCTATTAACGTAATTTTATTTATTTTATGCAAGACCCTCTCCCTTTTCGTTACATTGTACTCCACTCTGCCAAGTTTTCTTATTAACGTAATTTTACTTATTTTATGCAAGACCCTCTCCCTTTTCGTTACATTGTGAATTTTCAAAGTGCATTTACACTATCAGCAGTTAGTGGAATGGTAGGAACACCGGACTCTGAGATGAAAGATCTCGGGTTTGAATCCACCAATCGGTGAACTTTTCCGCGATGATCTTCAGCAAGTCATTTATCCCCGATCGCCGGAGTAAACCCATCTCTAAAATGGGTAGATGCTCAATATTATCCTTGGCGAGGTGATATGTGAGTGTCGAAGGTATTGTATATGCGCTGAGCCGCTGCCAAAAACATATGTTAAACTGCATCTGAGAGCCCTTATTAACTGATACATGCAGTCTATAAATGGTGTACTTTACCTTTTACTATATGGCGTATCAATGCAATATCAGATCAATTCATCATACACAGATGGTATGTCCATGTTCACTATTCCACAGACCTTCGAGATTTAAGTAATGATTTTACATCACGTGATAAACGTGGCAAAGAGAATTGAAATAACGATTTTTCCAATAAATATCTCTAGGACAGCACACACTAGCGTTAGCATTGGTTATAGATGCCCCGGTTATTCCTATGCCAGTGTTCTCATTGGTCAAAGTTGTGACAGCGATCAAAGAGACGGCGATATCAATCTCTCAATGTAATATCGATCCCTCCATATATCGATCCATTGATATGATATCGATCTGTTGATATATCAATCCATTGATATGATATAGATCCATCGATATATCGATCCATTGAAATGATATCGATCCATCGATATATCGATCCATCGATATATCGATCCATTGATATGATATCGATCCATTGATATGATATCGATCCATTGATATGATATCGATCCATCGATATATCGATCCGTTGATATATTGATCCATTGATATGATATCGATCTGTTGATATATCGATCCATTGATATGATATCGATCTGTCGATATATCAATCCATTGATATGATATCGATCCATTGATATATCGATCCATTGATATATCAATCCATTGATATGATATAGATCCGTCGATATATCGATCCATTGATATGATATCGATCCATCGATATATCGATCCATTGATATGATGTCGATCCATTGATATGATATCGATCCATTGATATATTGATCCATTGATATATCGATCCATTAATATATCGATCCATTGATATATCGATCCATTGATATATTGATCCGTCAATATGTCGATCCATTGATATGATATCGATCCGTCGATATATTGATCCATTGATAAGATGTTGATCCATTGATATATCAATCCATTGATATATCGATCCGTTGATCTATCAATCCATTGATATGATATCGATCCGTTGATATATCGATCCATTGATATGATATCGATCCGTTGATATATCGATCCATTGATATGATATCGATCCACCGATATATCGATCCATTGATATGATGTCGATCCATCGATATATCGATCCATTGACATATCGATCCGTCGATATATCGTTTCATTGATATGATATCGATCCATCGATATATCGATCCATTGATATAATTTTAATCCATTGATATATCGATCCATCGATATATCGATCCATTTATATAATTTTGATCCATTGATATATCGATCCATCGATATATCGATCCATTGATATGATTTTGATCCATTGATATATCGATCCATCAATGTTTTATCGACCTAATGTTGCATAGTGTAGACGCATTATTATACCAATTTGGTATTACCAAATATTAGTCAAAGGGGCAAAACTCACAACCCAGTATTTCAATTTTACATAATTTACTAGACAAAATAGTTATATGTTAATTTTGTAAAATCATTAGGCCTAACTAAATACATAAATACACTAAGTCTTAGCAGCCATACTCTATATCAGGGGTAGGCAACCTTTTTGTTAGGTGGGCCAGGTTAAAAAAAATTTCAACCCGAAGGGGCCAAGCCTTGCAAATTTCTCCAGTTTTGATGTAAACGACTGTTTTAGGCACATTTTTAGTACACTTGTATTTATTGTCCTATAGTAAAGTAATTACAATTTTTTTTATTCATTTCAACCTCAGATGCTATACGGAGTATTTTGGGTTTGATTTTTCTGAAAAAGTTTCAGTTCCATATTGGTATTAGCACAGTGAAATTGAGTGAATTAAGCAAAATAATATCGTTGCATGCACAAACAAAGCAAAAGTTATTTAAAATGCTCATTGTATCTTGTTGTTGGTGAATATATTACAAAAATCAATACTGTCCGTATGCATCAAGAGGTGGTAGCCAGAGAAGTTCTGTATAAATTATAAAGTCAACAATAAATTATAAAGTCAAATGCACAGAAAAAAATTATATGACACCGATGGGATGAACAACTTGTCCGTCTGCAATATCCCCGCACCAGTTAAAATTATGTTGACGCGTGACGTTTATTATAAAAAAGGCAGATTTCTGAATAAATATAAATAGATTGTTACAGTTCTGAATTCCCCTCGCGAAAAAAAGTTGTCATTATAAATATTTGCTACAAAAATAGCACAGAAACCTTTTAAGGGCCGTAA
>WURV02226290.1:0-10188 GCA_011762755.2 Epimenia babai | reverse complement strand
TAGTACTAGTACTGTGCAAGTCGTGGGCCAGCCACAGAATTTGGAAGATTTTGAACATATTTATTTGTTTTTGATAATTATTAATGGACGCAGGTCCATTACATGTCCTGGGTTGTTGTAATACACCCGGCACTCTTAATTAACAAAAATAACCCATGTCTTTAAGATCTCTCTATAGTAGTCACATTTTCACTTGCCTTTAGTCTTTTGTAAAATCAGTTGCTGATAGCCAAGATGAAGCAATTTGACAGACATAAAATAGTGTTGGTAAATCAACAGGGACTATCAGAGACAGATTGCTCTCCAAACTGAATATTCGAGACATGGCATTCAACATGTAATTGAGAAATAAACTGTAATATTCAAAGATAAGAAAAGGTGTGGTAGCCCCAAAAAACTGTCCGAAAAAAATGAGCATTACCTTAAAGTGACATGATTGAGAAACGGATGAAAAAAAGTACAAATTTGGTGAGTGAACTTGAGGCAACAACTGGCACGAAAGTTGACGCATCCACGGTTCGTAGGAGTCTGGCCGCTAGCTGTCTCCATGGGCGAGTTGCAACTAAAAACCTACATGATGCCTTTGATGCCTACTTAAACCTAATGTAACAAAGAGACTCCAGTATGCTAGAAAACATGAGTCATGGACTGATGATCAGTGGCGGAAATTATTGTGGACTGATGAGTCGAAATTCGAAATCTTTGGTACAAACACAAGGCAGTCTGCGAGATGTCGCCCGGGTTCAAGGTTCATTGATTCATGTCTGCAGCCTGCAGTTAAGTACGGTGGAGGTTCAATTATGGTATGGGACTGCATATCAGCAGATGGTGTAGGACGTTTTGTGAAAATTGATGGAATACTGAATGCGGCGAAATATAAACTGATCCTCATACACCATGCTATAGCATCAGGGAGGCTGCTTATTGGTGACAATTTCACATTGGAGCAAGACAATAACCCTAAGCATTCTGCAAACATAATAAAACATACCTAGAACACGAAACCACTGATGGCACAATCACTGTTCTGACATGGCCCCCTCAGAGTCTGGACCTCAACAGCAACGAGACTGTTTGTAACTACATGGACTGGGAAAAAACAAGCGACAACTGACCTCTGCCACAGCATTGTGGAAACTTCCTTCTTTAAAATTATGGTTCATGTATAATAGCAAATTTGTTAATTTCTACATTTCTACACAAAAATAATGCAACAGATATGTCATTTAGTGATATATATATATATATATATATAAACAAATCAACATAGAAGTAAACAAATGTTAGCAATTATTTTGGACAATTACAGATATAAAGGGCAAGCCAAGACTTGATGAAATCTACTGTACCTACCGTTACCTTCCCCAATCCATCCATTCTAACTAAGATAATGATAAAACCGTATAGAATAGGTAAATCATCTTTTTAAGCAATAACATATTTCAACATATTTTCATTCAATTAAACCTTACATGAATTATATATTGTATAGAGATGAAATAAATCACCTATGTAGTCTTGCATTGAAAGACACATGCTCACAAGTTGAGATATGATTACTACACTACACATCTATAACTCGTGACAACTCGATACGTGAGGAACAAGGTGAGCTATCTAACAACTTAGTAAAGCGTCTCGTGCCATCATGCGCCGATATTTTTCCTTGAGGTCCACTGCCCTGCGTGATGGGTGGAAGTTGTACAAACATAAAATTTGCCCCCACCGCGTGCCGAGTTTCTTAACGCCGTCCACGATGTTGGCTTCTTCTTGTCGCGTGTACTCAACTCTCGATCTTCTCGTCTGCACAACAACAAACGATACGAATGCCTTATTTGTTAACACTAACTGTATGGGGATTTTCCGTTAAATGGACATTAGTGGGGAGTTTGTATAAGCCACATTGGCCATTGGGATGTTCTGCATGTAAGATAAAGCCTATGGAAATTTTCAGTAGACCTCTCTAAGATCACTTGAGGAATTAACAATTATGAAATATAAGGAGAAATAAGGAGAAATGATATGTAAATTCTCTAGATATGTACTTGTAAAGTAATTCTTCAATTGAATATATGAAAATATGCTGAAACGTACGAATAGTCAGTGTAAGATACTTTATCTGCAATAATGATTGCAAAGAATTCACACTTCAGCTTATTCATGAGAACAACGTGGAAACATGATACACTAAGCTGAGACAGTAACAGGTTGTATAAATAAAACACTCAGAAGGAATAGAATAACCGTCTAGCTACAGTACCTGATATTTACACGATAAGATTAAATTAAACTGCGTTGGGTAAATTTGGAGAATTGTCAGAAATTTTCGGAAACACGACATAATTCTTAGCCAATAGAATTCGTCAATCCAAATCAATAATGTTGGAATCTTCCATAATGGCGCCCTAATAAGAAATTAGGTCACATGTGTATTGTAAAAACCAAGTGCGTCAGCACTGCTATGACCGTCACAGGTAAAACACTAAAGTTCTGATAATGATATATTATATTTGCTCAACTGAAACAACAAAACTGTAGGATGCCCGATAGAATTTCTATACTAAAATTTATCATAATAAATAATTATCTAAAAAATAATGACGCGACAAAATCAAAAAAGAAGGTAAGAGAACCTATCATAAAATATTGTACGTATCTAGTATACAACCGAAGTTCGAGACATGGTGCTTGTGGCTGGACTTGGCATCTGTTTTGCAAAATTGGTAGAGTTTCCCTCGCAGCATCTAGTAGTTGGACTAGTTATTGCGTTTTTATTATTTAAAGGCAATTGCTTTACTGCAAATGATTGGAATCTATTTATGGGAATCTTATCTGTGCTTGAACAATGTCTGGCCAGTGTGTTGTGGCCATTTTTAAAAGAGTTCCTTTTATGAGAATTAGCTTGATTTGGCGACTATCTGGCATGTAGTTGACCACATCTATGTAGGGAGTATCAGTCACGTCACGTACCCCAGTGACATTGGTCTCTCTTGGTGTATCGAGTATATATTTAGTGCAGGGAACAGTGTCATGAACATGCAGAGAAATAACTCCCTCAAACTGGAAAGGTTTTAAAAGTGATTTTAGAAACTTGTAAGCAAAAATATGAAATTGTTGACACCAACAAGCAGTAATACAGCTTTAACCATTTTATATTAACTGCTAATAGTATCAATACATGCAAGACGATCTTTTTGAACCTACCTAACCCTAATTTTACCATCAAAATATTTATCATGAACCATTAAAAATGAGACTAAATACAAACTTATTCCTAAAACACTATATTTACTTTATTGACATTGCATTATAACAAATGACAATTCATTTTTATTTTCTTGTTAGTTTAAAAACAATGACTTGCATTACATATCCGATATTATGCTTGGTTTGACGGCTATCTGAACACATAAATTAAGTTCAACAATCCAAAATATATACGTAGATATAACTTAACATAGTCATGTGTAAGATATCCTCACGGATTTGAATGAAGTTGGAGTGGTGAGACCTTGACTATTGCCTTGTTCGATAAGGCACAGACTTTGATGAAGAGCGCAGGTTTGGGTTGATGAGTTTATCTCAGTAATGTATGACCTGCTAGTCAGCACTGAGCCTTTGCTTGAGTAGCCTGTACAGCCTGAGTACGATAAAGGTGATAATGTGTCATTGATTGAAATGCTGATTAGTAAAACACAGCTAGAATGTGGAAAGACACAATTAGTGCAATGTTGATACCACCGGTAGCAAAAATACATGATCTATTGATTCTATTCCAATGCTGTTATTTTGTTTTTGATAACTTCATGGACATTAGCGCATGCTAAGTGTATTACCTCAGATTGATCCTCCGAATTAAAACACACTGAGCTATTCCTAAAATGTTTTCACTCTAATGTTTTCTATTTTTGAAGACATCTACAGAGTCTAAGATTTCAATTCTTGATGCATGAATGTAAGCGTATAAAATTACATAACAAAACAGTTCAACAGTCTGCATCTACCAGTTAGTTTCAACTTTGATCAAGGGGTGTCCTTGTACATATAAGTTAACATTTCTGACCCCCCCCCCCCCTACAACAATTTCTAAACTAGTGAACTATTGCATGACAAACTAATTTTCATTTGAATTTTATAAAACAATGCTTTCTATAACTATATGTGTTTATACCATAATACCTCTGTGAATAATGTAAATATCATTGTGTATGCTATTTTGATTCAAAAGACATATATTTTTAAATGTTTTTGTATGTGTCCGATATCCCAATATGTTGTAACTTTTGTATATTTTCCATGTGTAAATTATATTGAATATTAGATTATCTCTTGTAAAATAACAGATTTAAATAAAATTAAATAAACAATGAGCATAATACCTGGACATTGTGATGACATTTGATGAGGCATCATTTTAGAAGAGAAGGAATCCTTACGTGATACGTTCTCTTGATCCATGTAGACTGTTAAAGACTTCTCAACTGTGTTATCTCTCGGGTTGTGATAACGGAAACTACCTTTCATCGTAGGCGTCTTTTTCGGAGTGACATCAAGCCTCGGAGTGATACCGTTGGGTCGTATCTTCTCGCCATCAAAGTGTGCATTCCTTCCATTATAATCAGGTCCACCCATGGAGGCAGTTAATGTAGGTAGTTCTGCCATATTTTCGCCAGAACATTTTACATTTGAAGGAGCAAGGAGATTTGAAGATTTATTAAGAATCACCTGATGCCTATTTGTACACTGCTTCCTTGCAGCTATATGAGAAGGTTGTTGCTTCAGAGATGAAGGTTCACAATGAGTTTTTACACAACCATTGTTTACAAGTGAACCAAACTGGATATCAATGCCAGCAGAGTGTGTCTTGCTTTCTGAACTCTGCATATAGAAATACTTCTTAAAATCATACAGGAGTCATACTGGATTACCTCGCATAAAATTCACATATTTTAAAGCAGTATTGGATTTCCAAATTGATGAATAGGCTCACACATCCTCTGTCTGCCTTACTTTACTATTTCAGACTTGAGATATATTGTCTGTATTCTAAAAACTTATTTTTTATGAGTTTATTCCAATGACATTGTAAACGATAAAATCAGTAACATAGCCTGACCATACAAGATGTTATACTGATGTGATAAAAAATCTCTTTATTGTGATAAAGTAGTCATTATCGAGTATGGTTCAATAGAGATAAACCACATGGGCTAGCTTTGTAAATGGTCAAAAATCACCTACACAACTTTAACCTCATAATTAGTCAATTTCGAATTAAGTAAATAACCACGTGGACGGTTATTAGCATGATTTGATTGTATCTTATGAGTGCATTATCAAACATGGTTTCAGTACATGTAAAACAGTTATTTGCATGATTTGATTGTACCTTGTGAGAGCATTATTTGCATGTCACATCGTGTCATGTTTGACTCTATCTTCTGAGATTGTAATTTGCATGATTAGGATTGTCTTCTGAGACAGATATTAAACACGTTTGACTGTATCCTGTGAAAGCCTTGTGTGCATGGTTTGACTGTAGCTTGTGAGAGGGTTAATTGCATTGTTTGGCAGTACCTTCTGAGAGAAGTCCAATTGATCTTCAATCTCCAGCAGTAGTGCTGTCTCTGTCTCGCATCTCCTTACTCGCTGCTCTATCTCACTCCTCAATAAAGTTGTCTCCTGCTCCAGTTTCTCCCTCTTGGACGTCTCCTATAGAACATTACTGTCACTCATAGCAGTGTTATAATTATAATAAAAACACTTATGACACTGTGACAATAATCTATTTTAATGGAAACTTTTGCTACTTTCTGACAACAAGCATCTAGCTTTTCCATATACAAGATAAAAAAAAGACAAAGGCGTTAGATAAATTTCCTCCATGTAACGCCCAAACCTATCAAATGAAAGGTTATGGTTATGACTATTCGACTAAATAGGCAGCATCTTAGTTGCTGACTCATTTTGGCATCGAAAAGCAGCTTAAACCAGATCTACCTCCTCTAGGAGGTTTTAACAAGGACTTTTCCTTCTACATGGCATATTTGCAGATAATGACGCTGGCCCTTATAGTGCTTACATCTTTACGATCTCACATTATTAAAAGAATTTCTATAATTCAATAACTCAAAAATTTCATGATACCTACTCAAACAGCGCAAATGATTAAAACTTACCTCACAAATGATTAAAATTTACCTATAATAATATTCAGAAAAAAGAGCCGTATCAGCATTGAGCAGCGTAAGTTCGTATAACGTGACTGTCTATGATTAGATGAGAAGCTTGGATTTTCCAATCGAATGCACACACACCTCTCAGCCCTAGTATGGTGTATATAGCTACATGTAATGTATGCAGCACTCACTAGCAAAAGTTGTTTCTTTAAATTTTCCACATCTTGATCGATATTTGGTTTCACAGACAAACCTATGTGGTCCTCGGGTGCTATCGGCTCACCTTCAAATATAGCACTGGCTCCATCTTCACTCATCATATCAACTATGGGCCCACTGTATTTTTCCATCAGATATCCTTCAGGCTGATTGTTATCCGAAACAGTTTTATTGTTTACCACATTGTTCGTCACAAGTGATACATTTGCTCCTTTTGCATTCAAACATCCATTACCCAAATTCACACTGCCATTTTCCTGCCTATTACCCCCTCCCACAATCCTGCCTTCATTACACACGAGCACTACATCAGCACTTCCTTTACAAGACTCAATGTTGTCTCGCTGACCTTCACCCACACCATTATTCTCACTGCTAAGCCCTTTATCTCTTACATACAGATCACATTCATCCCCATCAAGAGCAACACTCTGTGCAGCATCGTTGAACAAAGGTCTGTTTTTAACTTTTAACTTTTCTATTATTGCATCTTTCGTGGCCATCACATATCTTTTGCAATTCTTCCTTTGAACTGTAAAAGACAACAATCGATGGATTGTATAGCTAAATGCATTGTTTAATAAGTATAATAGACAAACCCAGTTGAAAAACTGTCTCAGATGATCAAAAAACGCCAATTTAATGTACTAAGTCAATTGTTGGTATGAGGCAGATTGTCTGAGAAAGTTTGAACGTCTCTGGTCAAAATTAACATATCTACATCAAATTATCTAGAACACTAAGTGAAAAAATAATACCTATATAAAATGTCCAGGTGATGCAAAATATAATAATCAATGCCCAAACAAAATTTCCACAAAAAGTCCAAAATTAATGCTTACATTGTGTATAAAAGCAGCTAAATTTAATTTTTAGAATATACAAATTAAATGTTTAGAATAATGCCTAAATCACATGTTCAAAATAAAATACAAATCAGATGTTCAGAATAATCCTCAAATTAAATATTTAGAAAAATGTCAAAATTAAATGTTAAGAACAATATGCCGTTGAATTGTTAAGAATAATGCCCCAATTACTTGTACCATAAAGATCCAGTATTTACCACTAGATTGTGCTGCAACTTGCAGTGTATACTTGATGGCCTTGTGAAGGCTTTCATCATCACATGCCCCCATTAGTTGTATTAGTGTCTGAAGACCATTGAGTTGAATGAATCTCATCTGGTTTTCCTCTGTAACATGAAGCCCATGATGAACCAATACAGGTAATATGACACTGATCCCATGCAAGATGAGATGAGACTTAGGGCTGCCATGTTGGTTATATCTGAAAAATTGGGAAATATGGAATTCCGCTCCTTCAACATACAGAAAAAAAGAAAACATTTTATTACCTTTCGCAATTGGATAAATTAGCTAATATAAAACGCAGCAAACAGCTAAATATCTATTACATCAGCATAGGAAGTTAATGAAAATTGAGAATGTCATTTTTGAGTTGTTCTTTGAAAGAGTCCGTCTTCTACATAACTAACTAGTAAACATCACATCAGGTGATGACATCAGGTATGACATCATACCTTTACAAATTATAAAGTCTTCACTTAAGGTTTATCAATACATTTTTATAAGGTACCTGGTTACAATAAGCATACCATTGCCCTCCAGGATATGGCCAATTGTGAGAATGACTTGTAGTTGATGATCGGGGGTCAGAAAGGGAGTAGTGAGAAGGGAGAGTAGTAGTGTCTCCACACCCAATTGTCCCACGCTTCGTATTGATTCAACTAGTCCAAAAAAACGGAGGTTTTTATTTTGTATTTATTTTTTATACCATCGTCATCACCGTAACATTGTCATCGTCACTTTTTATCGGTGGGAAAACAAGACAAATAGAACCTCAGACTAAGAATTACTATATATCATGTACACAGTTCATTGTTCTCTGTTGACTAATCAAGCTAAGGTTAAGATTTAAACTACACATGCTTACGATGATAAATGCATGAAGTCGCAGTGAATTGTGAATGGTATTATGACTATCATGTCCAGTGGATGTGACTCGGGTTATCACATGGTAAGTGGATGAAGTCACATTGTCAATACTTCCATATAGCCAATGGGAGAGGTCGATGTGTCAATACCCCACATGTCCAATGGGAGAGGACAATGTGTCAATACCTCTACATGGCCAATGGGAGAGGTCAATGTGTCAATGCCTCCATATGGTAAGAAAAAAAGGCCATTATGTTAATACCTTCCCAAGGTTAGTGGAGATGGCTAGTGGAAAGTAGTGGTGGTGTTTTGAAGTATCATATCGTGGTGCATTGTTGGATGGTTGTTGGCAATAAGTAAAATGATGAGGCCCCAGACTATTCAAGGCATATTATTAACGATGTAAGACTAACATTTAACGACAATTCACGCACATTACAATAATATATTAAACATGCTACACTTTTATTTTTGATCTTAGTCTCTGTATTAATGGACCAAAATATCAGTTTTACCACTATTCCATAAAAAAAATAGTAATAGTAACTGCCACATAAATTTTTGAGATTGGAACTTGCTTAAAAAAATTTAACCAACTTAGGGAGATTAGGATGATGTAAAATATTGATTTTAGCATTATACAGGATAATGTATTACCTTTAGCATGTCACATCATGTTAAACTACACACTATATTGCATACATTGATATCAGATAGCCATACCATTGTCCATGATGCAAACGTCAAGTGTGTTCACGAGACGAACGGTCATAGCAAGCGATGATCTGTTAATGTTGTTGACAAAGCTTTTCATGCTTGACAAGATAATCTCTAGGCCGCCACTATCCAGGACTTTCATCTGATTGTGGACTGTTCCAAATATATCACATCACATGGTGGTTGTATTCAGGCATGGACCAAAAGGCTGAAATTAACTTATAATCTGGGATATTATTAGCCCTTTATAATGCTACCCTAAGTAAGCAATGGTTAACACGATAAAAGTATTGGCCTCATTTAATATGGTGGGAAAATCACGATTTAGGGTGGCCGACTTCATCCATACATGCCACTAGTTACAGCCTAACAATATGTCGGACACTTTTCATACCATGATAGATGGCAATAATTCACAATGAGATAACGAGGTGGTGGAGGGGGCGGCACCATAGAGAGACCATCCAGAGAGCTTAGCAATGTCAAATGGAAGCCCTTACTCTACATAACCACACAAGAGCTATCCAGACACCCAGTACAGACGGACTGTGAGGCGCTCAGTGTGAAAATGGTGCTTACTACATGCTAATATTCATAAATATAAACAGAAACCACTATATATCATTTATCTATCTCTTTACTACATCCTCTTGATATTTTACCTTATTATAGATGATTATATAATGAGAACGTTGGTAACACAGTTATTAGATATTCTGTGTGAGATAACAGTTAGTCGAATAGATATTTCCTGCATTTTTGGTAAGTTTGTTAATAATAATTACTTGTAATTAATGTAAATCCAGTGATACAAAATACTACGGCGTTAGTACATTTTTTGTAATGCTTTATATAGTGACATTCACAACCAGTTACAAGACTAAGAAAAAATATGTTGGGGTATATTTATACACTATATACATGTAAGTAAAAGTGTATTTTATTTATTGAGTTTAACCCCTTGAATGCCATGGACATATATACACGTCATGACAAATATGTGCCAATACTCGCAGATGTATATATATATATATATGAGTAGTAGTAGTAGTAGTAGTAGTAGTAGTAGTAGTAGTAGTAGTAGTAGTAGTAGTAGTAGTAGTAGTAGTAGTAGT
>WURV02226279.1:0-10188 GCA_011762755.2 Epimenia babai | reverse complement strand
AGAGCTGCCATCGGGAGGTGTTTGGACGCCTCCGACGATCTGAGTCTCCCACACAGTCAGGCGCGAAACCGAAGGAGCGGTGCACGGAGTCAACGAGGAAGCCCCTCCCCCGGTTCCAGCACCACCCGTCCCGGCACCGCCAGTTGTCGAACCTCCACTCGCACCGCCAGTGCCCGGTGCACCACCAGAGGCCGCTTGTCCTCCACTCGCCGCCCCGCCTGTTCCGGGGGGCACATCCCCGGGAGAGCCGCCCGTCTGCATCCCTTCGCCCAAGGATCCGCCGGTCGCCGTGTCGTCATCGTTCCCGCCGGCGCCGCTGCTGCATCCCAAAGCCAGCGCCAGGAAACTGGTGAAGTAGATTCCTCTCATTGCACCACTGGACCACAATCGGACCCACGCGCCAGATGACCTGATAGAGCGACCACAAGTTGTAGCTGAAATGGCACTTCCGGAGAAAGCGCTATGCTGTTTCTAGCGAGTCCCTCGACACCTGCCCCCCTCTACCCTCGCTCATGGTTGACGATAATGTTTCTTCATCAGCTGAACGGCTCGTTTGCAGGTCGTTCCCGAAGGAACTTTCACCAAGCGAAATCGGCTTCTTGCATCATCTGCTCGAGGCTTCGGAGCCGTCCGCAGGAAAATCGACGTCGCCCCAAGAACTGCCTGCTCCGTCTTCACGAAGAGCTGCCCCGAGAAAGAGCGCCCGGAGCGCTTTCCTCGAAATCGAGTGACGTTTCTCTGGGCGACATAAACGTCACCGCCAAACAACCCAGAGATGCGGACGGTCATCCCCGGTTTGCCATCCCCATCCTGATCAAACACTCGCGGATCGGAAGCACGTCGGGGCAGACGATCGCCGGAATTTTTCAATCGAGCGCCAACCACCATCTCCGGGAACGTCTGAGACACCGTCATGTGAGTCCCGTCACCAGTCAGCTTTGCGTTGAGTGGAAGTCGAGGAAGTGAACGGAGAAAAGCTCGGCTGAAATGCGTCTTGACCAAGGAGGAGCTGGTCTCCACATGCATGTCGCACAGATCGCCCGATCCTTTGAGACGTCCGTCGACGTGTCGAACCCGATAGACCATCGTCGAGCGTGTGTAGGCGACAACATCTTTGAGGACAGGCACCGGCGTGACCGAGCGAGCTTCCTGAAAGAAGAGATAGGTCCCGGAGAGATCTTCGGCAGCTGAAATTTTCTCGCTGGAAGTCGTCGCTAGACCAACGAGAGCAAGCATCGCGCCAACGCGGCGAACAAGACTTGTTCTTTTCCTCGGTTCCAACATCCTCCCCCCTGAGAGCTACGTGCTCAAGATGGCCTCAGTTTCCTCAGCCACCGTCAACGCTCCACCTGGGCACCACCCAGGCGGAACAGAAGCGAACACACCCACGAAGGCAGCTTGCTCCCCGCCCAAGCTGCAACACCAAGCATCCGGGGAGCCACAATTCGTTTCGGTCGCGAGGGAAGACGATTCACAATCAACTTTGCTGCAGCTTGAGGGGAAAGAAGCTGGGGAAGGGAGTGAGGCGCCCCCTCGATCGCCGCTGTATCAACAAAGCCGAGCTTTACTTCCGTGACGAAAACGCCTGTCCCTTGAGTGTCGAGGCGCAAACAATCCAGCATCATCGAGAGGCCTGCTTTCGGCGCGCTGTAGGCAACGCCTCCAGGAACCGCACCATAAGACGCGAGAGATCCGATTCCGACCAGGTGCCCTCGCCCTCGATCCACCATCTGGGGAACGACAGCCGTGAGAGTCGCGCCGGCGCCCACGAAATTGGTTTGCAATGCTTCCCGCACAGCTTCCCATTCGTAAGGCCGACGAAGACGGTCAACACCAACCCCTGCGTTCGCTACGACGAGATCGAGCCCTCCACAACGAGCATCGAGCCACCGAATCGCCAATGCAGTCTCGTCCAGCTCCGACACATCGAGCTCGACAGCTTCCGCTTGGTGCCCTCCGTCCTGCATCTCACGAACGAGAGCGTTCAGTCGCTCGATCCTTCGAGCCGCTAAGTACACAGAGTAACCGCGACGAGCCAGCTCCCAAGAGAGAGCCTCACCAATTCCGCTCGAAGCGCCTGTGACTAATGCATGCGGCACAGGAACCAACACACCTTAGGGGCATCCAGCCTCGCAACCGTCCCAGTTGTTCGTTCCTTCGTTCCAGACACAACAGGATTCTGCTTCGGTGCACGAGACCACGCGGCAATCTCCTTGAAAACGGTAGATGCCGCCTTGAGGCACATCGTTGTCCAAGAGGCCTTCTCGAACCTCATCGTTGACGGTGAACTCGCAACCAATCCCGCTGAACGTGCACCAGTAGATGTCGACGGTCGCTTGAAGACACTCACCGCTCGCGACATCCAAGTGAAAGACGGAAGCGTCCAGACCGGGGCAATCAGCAGGCGCTCCGCCAGTTCCAGAATCGCCTCCTGTACTGGCTCCACCACCCGTTCCCGATGTGCCTCCGGTGCCGGGACTGCTGGGATCAACGCAAAGACCTGAAAGGCAGGCTAAATCGTCGTTGCAGGTGTCGTTCGGGTAGCAGTCGCATCCCTCATCCCCTTCACAGTCTTCACATTCCCCCGAGTCCTCATCACAACCGGCGGAACAAACGCGCGTCGTGAAGCCAGAGCCATCTGCCGTGCAGACGACAGAAGAGTCACCGTTGCAAGACACATCCCCTGGCCGACAAAGCTGAGCCTCACACGTCCCGCTCTCAGTGCAGTACTCGCCGTCAGAACAGTCACTGGCGGAAGCACAATCGACGCACACGCCCAAGGTCACGTCGCAAACCCCATCACTCTCGCGACAATCCTTGTCCGACTCACAAGACACGGCGCAAACGTTGGCAACACACTGCTGGTCGGTGGCGCAATCTGCATCTGCTTCACACTCCACGCAGTATCCAAGAGCATCAGCGCACACTTCATCCGTCGGGCAGTCCTTGGTGCTGGAGCACACCGTCACGCTGATGCACTCAGCGGCGCGGCAAAGCTGATTCTCTCCACAATCAGTCGCGCTCAGACAGTCAACACAAGAGCTCCTCGTCGTGTCACAAATTCCTCCCGCGTCCCGACAGTCCTTGTCGCTGGAGCAGAACGTTGGCGAAGAAGCATCTCCATCTCCACCGGGTTCGCTATCTCCATCTCCTGAGGTCTCACCACCTCCGCCCGATGTGCTTCCAGGACCGTCTTCCGTATCACCGCAACCGCCCGCTCCGGCTGCAGCCATCGTGACAAAACCGACGAGCGACAGAGCGCGAAAAGGATCCATAAGCCGACTGAAGTACATCATCCTGTGGATCCTGCAGCTCGCGCGAAGCCCCTGCAAGAGGTGGAATCCAAGAATGACCGTTGCGCCTACAGCATTGTTGGAAGAGCGCTCAAAAGAACAGGTACAGTCGACTCGCACCGTGCCATAATCCGAAACCATGTCTTCTCGGCCTTCGCTCGTTCTCTCGATGCTCTCAGTCTCACTAGGGCTGACATTCTCCTGTGGAGAGACCACTGACGAACCGGACAATCAATCCCAAGGTGGGAGCACCAGCATCGATGGTCGTGGCGACGGCGATAGCGGCGATGGCGATGGCGATGGCGATGGCGACTCGGGAGGGACCCCTTCCGCGTTTTGCGCCAGCGACAAAGATTGTCGAAACCAAGATCAAGTCTGCGATGAATCTCGCTCCGTTTGCGTGGAATGCCTGTCCAACGCTGATTGCGACGGCACCCTTTGTGACGCTGGTCACTGTGTGACGGTGACACCCTGCGGCTCAAGCAAGGATTGCGACAACGACCAAGTTTGTGCGACCGACCTCGGTTATTGTGTCGAGTGCGTTCGCGACAATGACTGCGACGACGGGGAGCTCTGCCACTCCACGACTTGCACCGCTGCTTGCGCGTCAGACAAAGATTGCCGGGACGCCGACGGGGTCTGTCTTGCCGACCCAGGGGTCTGCGTTGACTGCGTCGATCATGGCGACTGTGACGAGGATCAGTTCTGCACTCCTCAAAACACCTGCAGCCCTCAGGTCTGCATTCCCGGTGACGTCTCGTGCGCGGACGACACCCTCACCGAATGTGACGACGTCGGGCAAGGGTTCATCTCTTCCCTGTGCGCAACGGGGTGCGCGGACGACGGCACCAAGTGTGCAGAAGTCGACTGTGTTCAGGGGGATGAAGGGTGCAACTGTTATCCAAAACGATACCTGCAACGCAGATCTCGAATGCAGTGACGGGCTGTGCGTGCCTCCGATGAACGGAAGCGGAGGGATGGGCTCAGGGGGCGCCGGATCGGGCGGCATGGGCTCAGGCGGCATGGCGTCGGGTGGCGCTGGATCGGGCGGCATGGGCTCAGGCGGTATGGCGTCAGGTGGCACTGGGTCTGGGGGTATGGGCTCGGGAGGAACTGGCTCCGGCGGCATGGGCTCAGGCGGGACCAGTTGCGCCGAGATTCCAAGGTTGTCCGAATGGGCGAGAAGCAGTGGGCAATCGATGGGCGATCAGGTTGCCTATACGTGTCCGAACGCCAGCGGATCGTGCGCTAGCGGCTTCGGGGACGAATTCTCCGTCTTCGAATGTATCCAAAGCCATGTCCCGAACTGTGTCTCCCAAAGTCCCCAACATGGAACGGGAGTCTGGGAGTACATCGCTCCTTGTAGCGATCAGCCACCTCCCGATTGCTTGAATCCAGATACCACCAGTCAAGCAGATGCCACCTGTGGCACCACTTGGGTCTTCCAGGGTGCTCTCTATGAGTGCATTTCCTCCATCACGTGTGGGACCGCGGGTGTCTACTGCCAACACATTTCGCCCGACAATGCCGTTTGGGGTCCAGTCGCCTGGAAGCACCTCGACGACTGCCTCTGATACCAGCCTTCTCGCGAGGCGCGCTCGGCACCGATCGTGAACGACTGAGTGCAGATTGCACAACCCAAGTTGTGCAATCTGCACAACTCAAACTGCACAACTCGTGCACTGCACCACATCAGACCACAGGCTTCCTTGCGCCGAGCAAACGGTACGCCATTTGCAATGCTTTCAGCACTCGGCCTCACCCCCGAGTCAATCCTATGGGAGTGCAAAACGAAACCCCAAGCTGCAAGGACTGCGGAGCCGAGGCACCGCCTACTGACACCAATTTCACACTCATTAGTTCCCAACACGGTTGGCGACTGACCTCGGAATTTCGAGGGGGGCGCCGACACGCCACCTGGCGCTGCCCAGGCTGTTGGCAACGCTTCAAAGCCGAAAAGGAAACGGCAAAGGAGGTCACCCGGAGGAGTTAATTCGTTTTTCGAGGTCGAGGAAGCCCGAACTCATCGAGCCAATTGATCAACGTACGCCTGGAAATACCCAACGACTCCGCCGCGCGAGTCTGGTTCCCGGAGCAAGCTTCAAGAGCCTGAATCACCCTCTCTCGGCTCTTGGTGCGAGCCACCCGCCGGGAAGCTGTTTGGCTACGCGTTGGTGCAGAGATCGTCGGGTTGATGCTGGTTTGCTCATCGAAGTCCTCTTCATGGAGGAACTTCATCGCTGGAGTTGCGATCTCGATGTCGTCAGCTTGCAGCTCAGACCCTGCATGAAGAATCGCGGCTCGCTCCATGACGTTCTTGAGCTCTCTCAAGTTCCCGGACCAAGGAGCACTCATCAATGTCTCACGGCAGCTTTCAGACATCTTGGGAACCGGGCGTCCGTCTCGTGCACACGCTTCGCTGAGAAAATGACAAGCGAGAGGCACAATGTCCGCGGCTCGTTCCCGGAGCGGGGGTACGTTGAGCGTGATTCCGTTGATTCGAAAGTAGAGGTCTCGACGGAAGCGCCCTTCTTCGACCCAAGCCGGAAGATCTCGGTTGGTCGCACCAATGAAACGAACATCCACCTTCCGCGGCCGAGTGGCTCCGATCCGTTGAACCTCCGAGGTCTCCAAAACGTTGAGCAGCTTCACCTGAGTTTGTAGGGGCATTTCCCCTAGTTCGTCGAGAAACACCGTCCCACCATGCGCTGACTCGATCAGCCCTTCTTTTTGCCCTCCTGCCCCTGTGAATGCTCCTTTGACATGACCGAAAAGCTCACTCTCCAGAAGGTTCTCCGACAGAGCGGCGCAATGAATCCGAACGAAGGGCCCCTCCGCTCGTCCCGAAGCCCGGTGAATCATTTGGGCGATGACATCCTTCCCCACCCCTGTCTCACCCAAGATCAGAACGGGAATGTTGCCACGCGCCACCCTCCGAGCGAGTTCGTGAACTTTGAGGGTCGCCGGGTCCTCCTCAACAACCTGCGCATCCCCATGGGGCGCTGGAGACTGGAGGCTGGGATCGTCCGCTTCGACGCGAATCATCACGCTGCCCACTCGCATCATGTCGCCAGCCTTCAGCTCTCTCCTCTCATTCGGCGTCAGCTTCCAGTCGGCGCTACTTCCGTGCGTCTCGTCCCCTCCCGACTCCGGGTTGCCCGAGGTCCCCCCAGAAAAGACACGAGTCCCGAACCGGCTCCCGAGATCTTCTGCTTCAACACTTTGTGGTGAGCAATGAAGGCGCAGGTGCGCCCGGCTCACGCTGGGATGCTTCAATCGAACATCGTTCGACGAGGCACGCCCGAGACTGAGTTCCCCTGAATAGGGAAGCGCAATCTTCACCTTTTGCCCATTCACAAAGGCAACGAGGTGGCGCTGATTTTTCGATTGTTCTTGACTCACCCTAGCTAACTAACGAGGTCCCTCTCGACCACCTATCAAAGATAGCAGGTGGTCACCGAGAAATTAAATTGACGGGCCGATTTGCGACAAAAATGTGAGCCCACAACGCCGCGATTTTACCTCCTCACGTCCACGATCACACGATCGACGTGAAAACGATTCGCTGAACGGATTTGAGCCTCAATCAGAGGTTAAGCCCAGCGCGTCACTCTCCAACCTGACCACCATCACCGCAATCGCGCCTCACCTCAGGGCTCCCAGTGACGCTCCACTTTCCCTGAAGCAGAGGTAGGTGCCGGTCATGCATTCACCGAGGATCACCTATACGTGAGAATTCAAGGACTGTTATTCATTTGTAACGTCCCTATCATTAGAAGAGGGAGGAGGGTGCTCCCGAGAGACTTATGGTAGCCGCCGCAAAGACGATCAACTCGATCTCAGGAAAGTACCGAGTGCTGGCACAACTCGGACAGGGGGGCACAGCCGATGTTTCCCTCGCTGTTGCTCGTGGACCCAAAGGGTTCAACAAGCTCGTCGTCCTCAAGTCGATGCGACCCCAGTTCCGCACGGAACCCGAGTTCGCCGACATGTTCATGGTGGAGGCGAGGCTCTCTGCACAACTGAGCCACCCGAACATCGTGCAAACGAACGAAGTGTTTGACTATGAAGGGCTCCCCGTCATCGTGATAGAATACCTGGAAGGTCAACCTCTGTCTGCCGTTTTGGCGAAGCAGAAGAGCTCCGACGCTCCAACCCTCCCCAAGGAGATGCACTACCGAGCCATCTCCGAATGCCTATCGGCGCTCGAATATTCTCACAACATCAAAGACTTCGAAGGACGAGAGCTGGCCAAGTGAAGCTTCTCGACTTCGGGATCGCCAAACTCAGCACCAACCAGGTCGAAACCGCTACCGGAGTCATCAAAGGCAAGCTCCGCTACATGCCTCCCGAGCAAATCACCGGAGATGGAGTCGATCGCCGTTCTGACATCTATGCCGTTGGCGTCATGCTCTGGGAAGCGGCGACCGGCAAGAAGATGTGGAACGACGCCAGCGAAGCGAACATCATGAACGCTGTGCTGAATGAAGAGGTGCCCACTGCGCAAAGCGTGGAGCCATCAGTTCCTGATCGGATGGATCAGATCATTCAGAAGGCCATGGCCTATGAGTTGGACGATCGCTACCAAAGCGCCGCCGAGATGCAGCGAGACCTCGACTCCTTTGTTTCGGACATGGGGAGCAGTATTCGGATTCGCGATATCGGAGGAATCGTCTCCAAGATGTTCGCTGAGCACAAAGAGTCCACTCGCGCCGTCGTGAAAGAGCAGCTTGCGACGGTCATCGCTCTTTCAGATGCGGACGCAGAAAACTTTCAACCGATTGAGCTCACCGGCTTCGGCACGTCGACGGGGTTGAGCGCGGCGCGCGCAACCCAAACGACCCAGGTAGCAAGCAACGCAAAGTCGACCTTCGGCGTTGCCCTGGCCGGAGGACTCGTCGCAGCCCTCTTGATCGCTTTCTGGCAGCTCAAGATTGCGAAAGAGGAGAGTCAACATCCGGCCGTCGCCGCAGCGCCCGTTCCGTCGGAAGTCCGAGTCCGAATCACCAGCTTTCCAGCCACAGCAAAGCTGGTTCTCGACGGAAAAGCACTCCCTTCGAACCCCTATTCGCGTGCCTTTCCGCTTTCCGAAGAAAAGACCCTAGAACTCAAGGTCACGGCTCCGGGATACGAGCCCTCAACTCGCATCATTCCCCTCGACCAGGACATCGACCTGGTGGTGAACCTCCGTGAGGTCGTCACTCCAAAGGCTGTGGAACCCAAGAAGGAAGAACAGCCGGAGGAAAAGCCCAAGCCCAAGGCGAGAAAACGCTGGGTCGCACCCAAACCAAAGGCTGGGCCAAAGCCTGGCGCGAATTGCGACCCCCCCTACACAATCGACGCTCGGGGTGTGAAGATATTCAAGCCCGGATGCCTATGAGTCTCTCCACCTCTCTTCAGCCTGCGATCGTGCTTCGATTTCTCGTTCTTGCCTTCCTGTTGTTAACGACTGGAGTGGCAACGGCCCAAGAGATCAGCGTGGAGCAATGCCTCTCGGCGCACGAAAAAGCTCAAGTTCAAAAAATGAATCGGCTCTCATCGAGGCGCGCAAAACCTTGCTCGTTTGCACCAACGACGCCTGCCCGGGCGTGGTTCGGAAGGACTGCCTGGCCTGGTATGGGGAAGTCGATGGGTGGGTTCCCAGCATCACAGTCTCTGCTCGGGTGGGAGTTCGCGATGTGTTCACCGCTCGCGTATTCATCAACGATGAACTGCGTTTAGAACGTCTCGACGGGAAAGCTCTGGAGCTTGATCCAGGTGCTTACAAGTTGCGAGTGGAAGTCCCGACCTTCCTCCGCTGGAACGAGAACTTGTGCTCGTGCGCGGTCAGAAATCTCGCAACTTGCTGTTCGAGTTCGAAGACCCCAACCAGCAACAGGAAACCCTAGCGCAAGCGCCAGAAAATACGGCTCCCAGCGCAGCGGTTGAAGACGTACCGACACATCGGCCGATCCCGATCTCGACCTACGTGCTCGCCGGCAGTTCCTTGGTTTTTGCGGGGACGGGCGCCGTCTTTGCCATCATGGGAACCAATCAACACTCGGACTTACAGGACGAGTGCGCCCCTTATTGCTCCGACGACGACAAATCTTCGGTCGACACCAAGTTGCTCATTGGCGACATCGGATTCGGCCTTGCCGTAGCCTCCGGAGTTGGAGCGCTGATCACCTACCTCGTTCGGCCAGAGGTGCCCTTAACGACCACTTCTTCTGATGTGCGCTCGGGTTCTGAAGTTGGTTGGGGTGTTATGGGAAGCCCCACAGGGGCGAATTTGACGCTGACGGGACGATTTTGACATGACGCATCACGACCCCAGAGAAAGCTCTCGTCCCTTCGCGACCTCCAGCGGCCTGTGGCTCGTCGGCTTGTTCATCGCTTTTTCCTCAGCAGTCGGCTGCTCGATCGCTGTGGACACGAGCGATCTCACCGCGGGAGATGCAGCCTTGGGCTGCTCCAGCCAGGAGAAAGTCTGCCCCGTGTCTCTCGAAGAGCCCGACGGCCCGGGGGAATGCGTGGATCGGACTTCTCCCCAAAAGGGTTGCGCAGCCGAATCCTGTCGCCCTTGTGAAGTCCCTGGTGCGATTGCCCGATGTAATTCAGCGGGTGAATGCGGCGTCTCCACCTGCATCGAAGGTTTCGAAGACTGCGATGTCGATGAAAGCAACGGATGCGAGGTCAACGTCTTCACGGAAGAGGACAATTGCGGTCGGTGCGGAGGAACGTGCGCCATCGAAAATGCAGTCGCGAACTGCGTCGAGGGGCGGTGTGAGTTCGTGGTCTGTTCTCCTCCATTCAAAGACTGCGATGAGGAAGGGCAATGTCGGGTGGCCCCGGGGGATTGCTCCCCCAGGGCTCCCACAGATCCGGACGTGCGCAACTCACGCATCCGGCTCCT
>WURV02226268.1:5049-24804 GCA_011762755.2 Epimenia babai | reverse complement strand
ATATATTTGAACGCGCGCGTTGTGACCTCCACGTGTTGAATGCTTGAAAGGGCTGTTTGGAATAGTCATTAGTCATTCTATGGCGATCTATTTGAGATTTTTAAATAGATCGGTCGTCGTAGGTTAAGAATCAATAACTTCGCAGGAGTTATAGTAGGGAGATAGACATGTTAACGGGAATATAATTTAAATCGTAACCAAACTGCTTCATATACATACGTGTGAAATATAAAGAAATCTAAACAAATCTGTTCTTGAGTTGAGTGGTAAAAGATGTCAGAGAAACGATCTTATATATATAACTCTGTGCCCTGCCTGTAACCGTATATGTGTGGTATGCTACAGTGGGAGACGAAATATCGGCTCCCGCCGTGTGCATGATGTGTCTCTTACGTGTCTGTGTCTCTCTGTGTGTATATATAACGCGTTTCGTCTCCATAACTCAATAATCGCCACGGGCCCGTGACCGTCATGTTGTTTGTTGGCGACGATCGAAGTCCATTAGCGTAATGAGAGCGCTGATCCTCGCGCCGACCCGATCCATATATCCTACCCTGTATATCGCCCGATATTCCCAGACACTAACTGTAAAAAATTGGAACGCTGGGAGAGCGGTGACGTCGGTGGACTCGGTGCCATTCCTCATGTTCCACTGAACAGTTGTTTTTAAACGAGACGTCTCTGTATGAATTTCGACTTACTAAAACTGATAACGGCCATGTACTTTTCTGTTTTCGTCGATGTTCTTTTCGTGCTGCTTTAGCACCGACATTATCACAGACATTCATATTATAAAAAGCGCGCGATATCAGTCTTAGCATATGCAATGTTAATGAGGCTTATAATCATCAATAGTAGGCTATATATACAATCTTTACGAAATTTGGAATTATTTGTAATCTTCATAAAATTTCTCCAATCGTTATGTGCTTATAAAATATCTAACACATTTCTATAATCTTGATTTTTTAATATCTCTTACTTATCTATCATCTTTTTTTTATATTATATCATTTACATACATTTTCATCTATTATTATTTTTTATTATATCATTTAGATACATATCTATTATTTTTTATATTATTTCATTTACATATATATCATCTATTATTTTTTATATTATATTATTTACATATCTATGATATATTATTTTTAGATTACTTCTATAATATTTCTATAATATTAATATTTTTATATATTTTCCAAAACAGTTCTATAATCTTTATATTTTTATATGATATCAATAACATATCTACTATCTATTATTTTGCTATAACTTCTATAACATTTCTTGAAGCTTTATTATACGTATTATCGTTAATCTTTATTTTTTTATATAGTGTCTAAAACATTTCTGTAAACGTTATATAATTACTAAAACAATTCTATCATATTTTTCAATATTTCGGTAATCTTTATATACATATAAATTATATTACATTTCTATAATCTTCTTTTTAATTTGTATAATCTATATATTTTCATATACTGACATTAAATTTTTACAATCGTTTTAATTTTTCCTCTATTGTTATATATTGTTAGTACACAAAGTGCATTTGCTAATGTCATTTATTGTCAAATATTCTATGAACATAAACGTATTTCAGATGATTTACCACTGACGATTTCATGCGATGTAAGTTATCTCTCTCTCGTCTTGCTCTAAGGGCACCGTGTGTATCAACTCTTCGAATATTGATTGGTCTAAAACCCCGCCTGATGTACTTCAGTCTTATCGTATAGGGACTAACGCGCTTGTGTCCACTATTTATATTCCACATGGGGCCGTTACATGCACCAACATCAATTGCGATGACAAGTCCCACACTATTACTGAACACGTTATAATATGACATATGCGATCGTCCCTTTGCATCTGCTAACGATTGTATACCCTCTGGCCAATCGACTACGGATGCCGTTCATCCTGTTCCTGGGTGGAACGTTTCCGTACGATCTGCGTATGCGCAGTCACGCGACGCTTTTCTTCATTGGGCAAGCAATGGGCCGTCAAGAAACGGGCCCGTCTATGAATCTATGGTTCATCACCGTAAGGTCTTTAAGAAAGAACTAAAAATATAGACCTCGAAGTCTTGCACACCGGGCCGATCCATTAGCTAACTCGCCGTTAACACGTGACAATTACATGTTTTGGGATGGCGTCAAAGGAGTTAATTGTTCCGGTGTCTCTTTGCCAAATCTGAAGCTACCTAAAGCTGCCGTTCCCCACCGGATCCAAACCGAGCATTTGCGATAGTGTCTCGGTATTATTTACGTTTGTTTTGTTCATGTATACTTGCTATCTGATATGATCAGCACAATCATTGCCCGTACCGATCCCAATATCCCAGTCATCCACCATATATTTTTGTCACTATTTCTGCAGACAATATTTATTACCGAGCCAGATAAAATTGTTTTACAAAATATTTTTACAGTGGGTATTGCATTAAAATTTATTTGCAATGTACTGTAATGTACTGCCCGTTACACTTATACTGTTTATGAATATGTCTGTTATTTTCTGACGTTGCTTAGACCATATAAATGTCTCAAGCTACGGTATTTTTATTGATGTAGAATGTGGTAGACAGCAATGCTATTAAGTGCACTATAAATCAAATATATTTCATTTCCCTTCATGCCAAAGGGAAAATGGAGATTTTAGTCTTAAAAACAACTATCGCCAGTTGTTTTAAAAGTTTTTTAAATGATTCTGCTATCCCGAATTGATCATTGTCCACAAACATCATCGAATCAATTAGCCTTTAATACTGGCCGTTCAACCGATCAATGCGTGTTTCTATTGAAGGAAATATAAGCGCAATGGCAGATATGTCGGTGTATCTTTCTGGATGCCTCTAAACTCTAAAGCTTTTGATAGGGTGAACCACTGGATCTTTTTCAAAGTTCTGGTTGTCAGCTAAGTCTCTGTGTTCGTTATTAAAATTCTTATATACTGGTATGGAACAAAATGCTTTAATAAAAGATGGAAGGGCAATATCACAACGATTTTCGTTTTTCGCAGTTAGTAATGGGGTAAAACAAGGTGGAATACTGTCGCCTAACTTTTTGTCTCAGTAAGAAGCATGTGTTAATTATAAAAAGTCGTCCAATTATTTGTTTTATGCAGACGATAACTTCATTCTTAGTCCTTATGCGAGCGACATGCAAGATTTTATGAATGTGACTTGCAAATTCGCGATTTAACATGATAATAATTTTATTGTGACAAATCTGTTTGTTTACTGTTCCGAAAGACAATATATTAAAAGTAGGGCGAGAATAATGAGATCTATGAGGACAAATAAAAATATTTAGGTGCGATTATTTCTGACTGTTTTGGCAATAATCACAGTAATAATTACAGCCATCATTTGTGCGCGCCAACAATTTAATTCGATGCTTTAATCAGTGTACAGGGTATGTTAAGCAGATATTTTTTTGCTTATTGTTTAAATATGGCTTGGGCAGAACTCTGCGCCAACTACCACAAGGTCATGCATCAAAAAATGAAGGTCTCATACAACAAAGTCAGCTAGATGTTTTTCAGTTACCGAAGCCGTGTAGTATGTCTAAGCACAGAATATTTACTGTTACATTCCCGCTTTTGATGGTTACGCCGTGATATTACTGTGTTACAATACTAGAAACCGCTTTAAAAATTCCATACTAGGAACCGCTTTAAAAATTCAATACCAGAAACCGCTTTAAAAATTCAATACTATGAACTGCTTTGAAAATTCAATATTAGAAACCGCTTTGAAGATTAAATATCAAGAACTGCTTTGAAGATTCAATACTTGGAACCTCTTTAAAAATTCAATACTACGAACTGCTTTAAAAATTCAATACTAGAAACCGCTTTAAAAATTCAATACTATGAACCGCTTTGATGATTCAATACTTGGAACTTCTTTAAAAATTCCATACTAGGAACTGCTTTAAAAATTCAATACTAGAAACCGCTTTAAAAATTCAATACTATGAACTGCTTTAAAAATTCAATACTAGGAACTGCTTTAAAAATTCAATACTAGGAACTGCTTTAAAAATTCAATACTAGGAACCGCTTTAAAAATTCAATACTAGGAACCGCTTTAAAAATTCAATACTAGGAACCGTTTTGGCGATTGATCCAATTCTCTTTTGAATGTAGCGATGAATTCTGACTTGCTTCACACACGTCCATGATTTGTACCCATTGGAATGTTTTATTATACACTGTGTACCATAAATAACACCTATTTTTGTTTTCATGTATGTATCTCTATGAATGCTACGTATATTTTTCCGACGGTGCTACAAAGTCTTAAGTACTTGATATTATTATACATAAAGAAAATCAATATTTAATATGTAACTTTTATAACATTTTTCTGCCATCTTTGTAATATTCGTGTTTTTCTAATACTAGTACAGATATTATCTAGATAATATTTGAATGATCTTTTTCAAACGTAATTTGTTATTTTTACACTTTTGTGATATTTATGTAATGTTCAAAATATTTAAATATTTTTTATAATTTCATAAAGAGTAATAAAATCTCATAATTTTAACATTCATAAAATCTTTACATTTTTATATAATTTTTATTCTTTACATAATAGCTATATTAATTTTTTCAAATTTAATTAATGTTTATAATATTTATATAATATATATCAAATAGATATTATCTTAATAATTATTATTGTGTCTATACAACATTGGTAAAATAGTTCAACAAGCTATATACGAATCTAACTCAGTATTTGACACAATATAGTTATATTTATTTTGTTCTTGAAAGTTTCTTTCGGACATCATCGATGCGTGTTGCCGAACACGCAGTGAACAAGAGAAGCGAAGTATAAAATATAAAAGCAAGCTTGTGCATTATAGCAACATCTAACTAAACGCGTTATTGGCGACAGTCGCAAACGTCGCGTTATAACAGCCGTGACGCATTTCAACAGCTTCCGACGATATTACGGCACGCCCGAGACTGCGCGAGATAATTGTTACGCACATAGCCGATATAATGGTCGACGCACTGCGACGTTAATAAGATAAATGCGTGCCCTTAATGGCCGACTTAAACACCTCGGGCTATAAAATTAGAATATGACAATCAATCGTTCGGCGCCCGCGATGCCCGTCGTTGTTGGAACCAGAACATTCGAGAAACAATCGTTCCAGAATGAACGAGATTGTCTATGCGAGCTGTCAATACGTCCACTTGCCAATTTGATGAATTCATGGTGAGATCTCGCAACATAAAAACTAAAGTGTTTTAGACAGAAATATTTAGAAATTAGAGAAAGTGCTTGCTATACACGGTATACTATGTCATGGGTCAGGTTCGTTCGTGACAGCTTCATTGTTGTAACCAACCTATAAACCTGTACTGCATCTCCCACTTCTTTTGGAAACTGCTCGCGACCCCGATAGACAGCGGCACGGGGATGTTAGCCAGAGGTGTAGCTTATGTGGTCTAGCCATGTAGTTATTTAAGCTCATTAATTCCGTTGATAAATTTAAGCTCCTCCTACGGGCGAGCCATGTACGTACATTGTCAGCGTATAACGCGATGGCTCAGTGGTAGAGCGACGGCCTCCGAACCAGAAGGTGGACGGTTCGTTTCCGGGCAATGTCATTGTGTTTTTCAGTTGTATCCTTGGGCAAGGTACTTCGTCCCGATTGTTCTGGTCGACTTAGCCATAAATAGGCACCGGTTGCCCTCTTTGTTGCAACGCAAATTGATATGCGCTGGGCAAGTAAATTTGTTAGTGGCGCCTGTTATAGAACTGCCAACTCCCCCGTGAGTCCTCAAAAACCGTCATTTGCCAAGCTGCACAAGCGGTTTCAAAGTGCGGGATATCAATATCTAACAATTATTGTTACACTATTCCACTGGCGTTTGGTCCATTGACGCAGAATCATTAACAACACCCCGCTTCATGCTGTGAATCACTAGAATTATATCGCGTTGGGAGGTGACTTACAATTTTGTTATCAGTCTCTAAGAAATTTATAAAGGCGGCCTAAACGACAACATCGAGTTATCCAGTTTTATCAACGGTTTTAAAGCGATGTATTTCAGTCAAATATATTTCATTATATTTCTAATATCTATGCTCCTTTTCAATTTGGTGAATTTCCATGAATTGAAATAGCCTAAAAGTCATCGTCGTCATTGTTAATAATATAATTGCAAATAAAAATTTGTCATATATTTTACCGCAGTACCAGGAGTATAGAAAGCAAAACAGTCGCATTGCGGATTAACCGGAAAAGCTGATGAATACACTGTAATCAAATAGATTTCATTTGATGCACTAAGTTTTTCTTTGTACGGTTCCAATAGAAACATTAATTTGTTGTGTTTCTGTCCATGTGTCTTTTTCCTGCTATTTGTCGCGTTTGTTGAATATTTACTGTATTCTCTATTCCGCTTGATCGACAGTATATTACATTCTAATTCACTTACATTTACGAATCTTCGCAATTTAACGCTATGTACACGATAATTGATAATGAGTCGGCAACGTAGATAAACGATTACACTGCAGGCTATTCGTAAATTTTCTTAATATAAAGTATGTTTGACAACTCAACTAATAAGTGAGCCGATGTCATTATCAGCGGTGTCAAACTGTTAAATAAATGCAAGTATTTGTCTATTTACTCCGTAGAGAATATTGCAATACTTTGATCAGACATTCTTCTTAATTGCAGCATCGGTGCATTAAGACGTACCGTCCTCAGCTGATATGCCCACTTTTTCTGTAATTGTGCAATTGTTGTTGTTGTTTCCGGTTCTATTTCCATCTCGTGCAGTTCCACGCACGACAGTTTATGGCGGCGAACGTGAGCAGCGTATAAAGCAGGTGTAAAGTCTGTCGAATTGTGTACACAAGACGGAGTCTGGGGTCTGGTAGCGAGCAACGATACAGACTCTCATCAAAGCCTCATTCCAGACCGTGTTTACGGCACGCGGTAAACAGTAAATAACACTAAACACGTTTGCCTACAGCCGCGCGTATTGTGTTTAGTGGCGGAGGTCTCGTTCACCCGACAAGAGCAGAAGTTACCTCCGTATACAACACCCGACAAGTGAAAGGGCATTCATTGATGATTTAGAACAAAGGTCACGGAAGTCTGATCGCTTCAATATGCATTCATCTCCCGCATTTGCGCATTCTACAAGTAGTTGAGACGGGAAGATGGAGAAAGCGACATCAAGACCGCTTTGTAAAGACAAAATGATCTTAACCGCTCTTCGAGTTAAACATTCAGACATACGTCTATGGTGTATATTATTGATTTATCATGTATTGTTATATCGATGCACCATTAAGAACCTACGGAGATCCACGTAAATCTGGTCTTTGTTCTACCTTCGGTTCTAAATCAATGTTTATATTCCGAGAGACAGATTTCTTATCTAGCCTCTTGTATGCCCCAAAGATAACACCACTCAACGCGTCGGCTAGCCCAAGGTCAACAAACCATACGCGATAAATAATTAATGCGAGACCTTTAGCTGCCGCTTGAGTTTAGTTTATGGGTAATTTTACGTTAAGCGTTAGTTTTCGTCGATGGGTGTACACGCCGATGTTGGGAGAAAATAATGACACTCAGAATGTGGATGAGCCCCTAGAAACAAGATCGTATTGTTGTCATCGCGCCCTACATCGTTTTGAAATGAAAGGGAATTTTGCGTTACCCGGCGTCACGCACGCTTATGAGCCTTACTAGTGTACAATGCGGTTACAAGGCGTTTTAATTCGGTGATAATAAAAATAAAATGTCAAATATATGCATATGGCAGCTTATCAATATAGTATTGAATCAGATTGATATGTTATTTCTTGCCCCATAATCTAGACGTTGTTCCCACACACCATCAACTTGAACGCATGCAGCTGTGAAAGTCGGCGTCAGAATAGGTTCCGAATACCAAAAAACGATATTAGGAAAAATTTTATCGATATATGAATCATAAAACGCATGTATATCGGACAGATGGATGTTATGTAAAGTCCGTGACGAGTTTCTGCATACTAGAATTGTTCAAATGCTTCTATGCTAGAATTTGACTTTACCTGGTCCGATTATAAAGCGAATAAATTCTGTTTATAGAGGCAAAGGTACCGGGAGACGGGTGCGTGTGTGTGTGTTTTGGGTAGTAATATGTAATTCTTCATCTGTGAACGACTACTTGATTTAACGTCTCAGAAATCGCCACCTATAAAGTATAGGTGGCGATGCTCGAGCTTTTGCGAAATGCGTTCTTTGTTCACATGGACTGGAGTATGCGCAAATTACTTATACAGTACATATAATGTATTTACAGCGAGGAATGTATACAGTGCTCTGGACCCGATTTCAAAATTATGAGCAACATTAAGGTATCGTTTTCCAATCGAGTTAGCGCAATTCCACCGCCGACAATGGTTCGGCCGAATGGACCCTTTATTGTTACGTTCCGCTCACATTCGGCGTTTGGAGGTGATGTCATAAGTGCGATCCTCGCATAATGTCACGGGAGACAACTTTCAATCCGAGTAACGTGTATTCCATATGCCATACAATTATATAACGAACCAAAGCGTTGCAAATTCTGTTGGCAATGCGTGCACTCTTGTGAATAAATACGATATCGATTCGAGCGGTAACTGCACTCGCTCTTAAAACTACCACGATATCACAGATCGAGGTAAATTCTGTTACTGTAATCGCTCAAGGTTGACGCAAAAGCTGTCATATCAAGGATGACAAGCATCATGATTGGTGAATTAAATAAAACCCCCCTCTCTCGCGTAGGAACGCGTATAAATTTCCTACGCCGAAATATATATTTTATATATAAATAATATCGGAGTTATACAAATGATAAAAACTATAGTGCTGAGTCAACCAATAAATGCTCCAAGATCACATGACTCCGAAATCAGCCCCAAACCGAAACTGGAATATTTGTCTTGAATCCTAAAGGGATTGTGTGATTGCCGTAACACATAATGACGTTTGATTTTTCCCGTCAACCTTCAGCGTACGTGTCCAAAAGCTGATCCGCTTATTAGCGCGAATGAAACGTCCAAAGCGGGTCACCGCGGACTGGATCGTGCGCCATTGATCTCCCTAGCGAACTCGATATCGTCGCGACGGAGCATCAGAGCCGCTATAACACCCAGTTATATCTTTGGTAGAGCCGATGCTTTTAGCGGCTCCGTCCATTAGCGTTCAGGCTGTTTTGGTGCCCGCGGATAGAGATTTCGTGTGGCTTCCGATAATAATAATGCTCATCGACCATACGGCGTATCGTCAATATAAACTTACTGCAAGCCATAGCATGGACCCAGTGGCTTGTGCAGAATTCTAAATGTGGCCAGTCATGTCGAGTAGACCCCACTTGTACACTGTCATTATCGGTCCTATGACATAGATACATTTGCTATATTTGTAGATTCTCCACTGTACCTTCCTTCAATATCTTTGAGGATATTATTGTTACAAGTCCCTACAGGGTGTTTTAAAAGAAAACCATTATCAAAGGGTCCTATATAAATTTATTATACCTTGAAATCTTTATAAGCCTACACGGAAGGGAGGAATACTTCTCGAATGACATCTAACACACGCCTTTGATATATTTGTACTAGTGTAGAAGAATTGAGAGGCCACGCCACAGTCGCAAATGCTGAATGCCAGAATGGTTTCATTTTTGTTTCCCGAAAAAAAATCACAAAATTTGTCTTAGTCTGTTTTAGCATGTTATAAAATGATATCAGTTCAACGAACTTTTTCGTAACTCGTAGGCTCTTTTAAATAGCAGCGTTCTGAGCTGTTACTTGAATTGAAATGGCGTGTCTTTGAGACAACGGAAAATTTCTTCAAAAGGGCCTGACACATGAAAGTAGACGCTTGTCCGCAGTTACCAGTCTACGTTGGATAGTATTATCTATCTCTCGGTCATGTGATTTAAGTTGTGTTCGATGAAAAACCAACGATCTTTGAGATAGCATATCATGAGGTTACAGAAACATGAATACAAGAATCTTGAACTAATACACTGTTTAAGGAAGAACCGATATGACCATTTTTGTGTTGTCTCATAACCAAACGACGAGCATATGAATACAATATGAAATTGTGTTTACGCTTGGGATGTGAACATTCATGTAGGCTAGATGATGTTGTTCGATTGTAATAAAAAACATGGGTTGTTTTTTGGAAATAACCACTTGTCATTTCGTATTTAATGGCACAAATCGACTATTGATTGCCTTACGTATGCGATCGATATATCCATATTCTCAACCTAGATAATAAAGCTCCGTGGCTCTTTTATATCGACGAGTGAATGGGGCGATTTACGTAATTTTTATGTCCATTCGAGCTCCACAAAATAATGAATGGTATATTTTTGCCCTCGTTTATTCGTAAATGTCTGGAGAATAGTGTCGGTTATTTTAATGTTTTATTTGTTTTATGGTTTTTTCACACGCTAACTACATTGTATTGCGACGTCAAACTATGAGGTCGAATCGTGTTAGACGGAAAGTATCTCTGTTGACGGTGTATCCACGTTGCTTTGTGTAAATTACGCAGTTTGCGCCTTAAGGATCAGGCTGTAGTGGGCGGATGGTCTTAATGCAGCGAAGTTTGTCGCGCGAAAGACCAGTATTGGACCTCGAGATATTTGACCCTTTATTCAGCGATGCCTGGACCCTTGTCAAGCGATTTTGGAATATTTGACTCTTCATCTAGCTATCTTCGACTCTTTATCCAGTGATGTTCGACTCTTCATCTGGCGGTGTTCTACCACTCATCCAGTGGTGTTCTACCACTCATCCAGCGATTTTCTACCACCCATCCAGCGATGTTCGACTCGTCATCTATAGATGTTCGACCCTTTATACGACGATAATCGCGTTTTATTAAAAAAAATTCGCTCCTTCATCGGATTTCACAGCGACTCACACAAAGGGAGAAAACCTGCGCGATATTTAATTAATTTCGCAACTAATTCAATAATGACGTGTTGCAGTCAAGGTGGAGAATAGGGGCGTCCGGTGTACCTGGCAGAGGTGTGCGGCGTGGTATTGTTTACGAGATATAAGCCTATGCAGGCGATGCATTAATAACGACCGGCGACTGCATGTACTCATTATCCAATCAATCCGTCGCCCGAATTTTACACGGATCGTCTTTGTACGGGCTGTAATTCGCATGGTAAAACTGGAAATGTGAAGGCATAAAACGTACAGCTCACCAGCCGCCGCCTAAGGCGCCGAGCGGTGACTGGTGCCGCTCTGACCTCACCTCGATACCCGCAACGTGCTCCTATCAGGATACAATGCCAGTAATTAGGCACAACACGTCGTTGAAAAAGGGACGCGCGAATGCAGCCCGAGGCGGCGGTGGGGCGCTAGGCTCTGGCAGTGTAGAGGACGCCACGGGCTGTGCATCTGCTGACGGCTTGCTAAAACAATGGAAACCACCGCGCGCCGAGCGTGTGCACGATATCAAAGTGATTAACATGTCTACGGCGCATTGTCGTCACGTGATAATTATAATGATTAGATCTAGACTCGTTCAGGACCCGCACGCGCAGGAAACAGTCTTGACGGCCGAAACCAAGACCGCCGCGGAGTGAAACGGGAGAAAAATATTCCATCACTAACCAGTATACTGAGGAATTGGGATGCACACATCGTACATGATGTAAACAAAATGAAATTGTAAACAAACAAAATTTACATGTCGACAGATGTGGATAAATAATAATTAAGCCTATTAGTATATACATAAAGCGAACCGTTGTGCTGAAAATTTCGGACCTGTGACTCAACAGCTAGAACAGCGTCACTGCTGAAAATAAGAAGGCTTACCATCTCGCTACCGTCACAGAACCGCATGACCCGTCCGACAAAACGACCGTATTCAGCAGCTGATATATATATATATATATATATATATATATACCCCGTATATACTCGCCTATAAGTCGATCCGCCTAGAAGTCGACCCCCCCAACTTTGGCCGGCGAAATCGTGGTTTTGCTCTTGACCCGCCTATAAGTCGAGGGTGGAGTTTGAGGGTGCTGCCCCTTCTTCAGTGATTCACGGCGATCGGCTGCCATTATAATTTTGATGGGAAACTTACCTTATGTAAGGTACTATGTTGTATTTTAATAAATGTGAGTAACGCAAAATGTGTTGATATTATTTTTTATTGAACATTGTATATACACTATATTTACAATATTTACAATACCATTATGCACTTACTTTAACTTACCTTTCTTTTAACGAGTCCATCATACAGGTAATTTATATTTTTACTGCTCAAAATTTTTTAATTTTTATTGACCCGCCTATAAGACGAGGGGTAGACTTAGAGGATTGAAATTTTGTCTTTAAAAACTGTCTTATAGGCGAGTATATACGGTAAGACAAGATAAATGTGTCAATGATGAAGTTATCGGCAATTTACTCATGACTTTTTCAACGCTTGTATAAAAATTATACATTATGACGGATATACGACAATACAATACGACAATATACAATGTATATATTTTTCATTTTATTTTTTTAATTTTTTGCTCTTTACATGGTTATGACAGTTATCCGGTATCAGGTATCTGTTTCGTAGGGCTCTCCCGGGCGTATACTCAAATACCGGATGTCTGATAGTCATACATCCACATCCAGGATATGACTATACGATAACCCGACGAAACAGATACCAGATCTCACTAGGTGAATGAGCAGCGTGAGATACCTACCGCCCAACCTGCGTGCCATTCAACCGTCGCTTGGATTTCGTGGTCGTAAATTTAAGGTTGATAAAAAATAATCATTAACCATAAAATAAAAGAAACACCCTTGTGACTAATTGAGATTATGATTTGCACAAGCTTCTTTGGATGTAATGTTTACATTATCTAAATTCATTAAAAATCTTAGTTAGTTAGAAAAGACTGATTACCAAGATTACCAAGGTAATCGTTGCGTATATAAAACTTGGTCCATTATGGCGCTCGCTTATGTGCTTAACACCGCAAACAGATCAACGTCGTGGGAGGGAAAACACCTACAGTGGACCATCGCCTATTATTCGTTTTCCTGGTTCCAAATGCTTACAGACACCCTACGTGTCGAACATTTAGCTTAGACAGTCAGAAATGTGCTGATTACCACGGTAATCCATGTGTAGGCCATTTTTATTCTTTGAGCAAACAGGCGACTTTCGTCCATTTACGTCACTGCTTGCATACACTTACCGACAGCATACACACTCCGCTAGTTCTGTGAGAGTCGAGTATTTACAATGAGATGACGAGATAAGAGGGGTAAGCGCCATACAGACCAACCGTAGAGCATCCGACGCACAGACACGTCCGATGGAAGGAAGAAGCCTTCAGGGGAAACTAGACCGCAGGGCTTACTCAGACCCCGTACAGGCAGACGAGGTTTAAGGTGCTTTTGGACGAAAAAAGCCACGGCTAGCATACTTTAGGGTACCTTTACTTTTTGTTTTATACAATATTGGTAATGACGTCTATACAAGAATATAATAAAAGAGTTTAAATCATACTTAGTAAAATGTTAACCTCTGCTACTCGCACGCTATCGCCATTACGAAGGGCGTTGCCGACAATGGTCGTTTTTTAACTCAGTAGACGTTGTCATTTTTGCCCCTTCATCGAGAGATTCTCGTTGTATTCAGCTGTTTGATCAATGATCTCGTTTGCTCCATAATCGCTAGCAATTTCATAAATTGAGTAAACAATCGCTTCGCGCTGTCAATATGGAAGCGTTCGCTCACTGACAACTTGACTATGGTATGATATCCATCAATGCCGCGGCTTCTGGCGGCTGGGGGAGGGGGGCTGCCGATGATAATCACACTACGATACACGACGACCAATCGACGGACTTCACAATACGGATCAGAACAGAGCGAAATAGTGCAAAATTATTCCCATTTCAACCATGATTATTCCCGTTTTACGTGTTTGTTGTATATATGTTTTATTTACCCGTTGGCAACGTATCACAGAGTTGTGCTTAGTATGTGTAAAGTGAAAGAGAGAGAGCTTTAGTTACACATGATATTTGTCACATATATAACTCTTAGAATTTCTGAGAAAAAAGGCTTTAAATATTAAAATTCAAACGTCGATATGATACCTGCTTTCAATAGGCTACCGCAACGGAAATGGCAATTTTTAAGACAGACAAAAATCGTTAGACTTGACTAATAAGGAGGTTCAGGCTAAAGGTGCTGAGAAAGTGCTAGCCGATAGTTGACATTCCGATCAAATCATATTGTTAATTTCCCGTTACATGTATTTTGCTGTTATTCACTTGTGCACTACACGGATAAATATCAATAACTATCGATAAATATGTGTTATAAAGTTTTAATAACACACAACGATATAACGATAATAACCAGAATTAAGCTTGACTCCCTAGCTCGATTGGTATCTAATCGGACCCGAACTGAATATTTAGAAGGTCAGTTCGAATTACAGCTCTTATGAGCTAGCGTAATTCGTTGACGGTCATATTGCTTTTGACGCCTTTCATAAATGTAACCAATAGACTCTTCGATTCGACATACGTTCTGCTTAACGCCAACATGGCGACTTTAAAAACACAAAGTTAGGAGAGGCACCCTCGATCCACATCATTACCAGTTGCTATTGAGTGCCTTGCGTTATGGCCGAGAATTCGACGTTTTGGCGTTGTTTCCGATCCCATAAATCATTCCGTTTTCGAGCGCTTTCCGCATCTTGTGATAACAAATTGAGCGCGTGTCTGACATCGTCTTTTACAGGGCGGGGAAATAAATCGGTGGTCGGGACGATGTAGCGTTTAGTCATAACATGTCGGTCGCCGAATGCTGGTCGATCCATTATACGCCATAACAAACGGTGCCGAGTTCAGCGGAGGACCCGAAGTGAATGTTGGATGTTAAGTCTGAGTGATTTGTACCTTGACAAAGGAAACTAAACGTAATATAATGCAGAAATCCTGAATTGAGCCACGATCAAAAAGCTTGGGAATTAATCGCCGTAAGTGTGCAGTCAAACGTATGTTAGTGACGAATGTGATACATACACCACTCTATACGTGGGAATGACGTGAAGTTAAGTAATAGTTAGTAAATAAATAAATAAATAATAAATATACTATTTATTTTTCATTAAACAGGAGTGATTTGTGACGCAACACGGCTAGGAAGACTGAAGAGGATAGTGTTCAGGAGTTTGTTTATGTCGGCGACCTATGTTCAAAGGACTTTAAAAACAGTGGCGTTTACGAAAAGATTGGAGGTTATACCAGAGATTGTTGAACCCGAGATGTTGCGTTTCTCGGTGGCAGTGACAACGGTGGACATGATCGGAAATCATAGGCGTGACTCATTTAAGACGTTTAGACGATCGGAGAGGGAAACGACAATGCGGTGGGATAGACAGGTATGCAAGAGTGATAAGTACAAAGGACAGGTGTTCGTGACGCGATAGAACCAATAAATAAGAGGAGATGAGGGACGCCAGAGAGACGTTGAGAGAGTATATGCGTAGTGTGGATGCTGTAGTAGGGTCGCGAAAAACAAGTATGGCCGATAACACTTGATGTGCTGTCTGTGGAGCGGTCTGTGGCGATCCCTTGCCGAAAAACAAAGAAGATGTAGACATAAAGAGGGCGCTGTTGTGAAACGGAACGAATGTTAATGACAGAGAGTTGCTAATAACAATAAAGGTTGTGTTTCTGATTGTGCTAATTTTTATTTCTAATCTATTTCTATTAGCGAACATTTTTTTTCTTTTCGATGTAGTTCTAAAATTTTCATTCCAGCCTAAAATCTATCACTGCTCCCCGTAATTTGCATACGGTACAATTACGGATAACTTACACCTATGATTAGATTAACGCTTACATTACAGGCTACTATTGGAGTTTTTGTTACTCGTGTAGAGTGCGTTTGACAGCTAAGCTAATAAATACATTCTAATAAAAAACATTTTAAATAAATTCCATTCCAAAGGGAACGATGACTGGTAAAGCTACTGGCGTAAGTTACCGTAGCTATCACGTGGGGCGCAGGGATGGGCTACATTCATTCAGACAACTACACGCAGACGAAGACTGGTGACAAGAGGTAAGGTTTTTCCGGATACTCTTTTCCGGGCTATCCAGCGCCGAAACGATTATCAGCGTCTTGGCAATAACAACGTCATTCTACTATCTAAGAAATAAATGCGTGTTAAACACTTAATGAAACTAATGAAATTTATTCGTAAAAGAGCCTTAACATATATGTAATACGCTTCGTCACGCTTATGGTATGGAATTGTTCAACAAAAAGCAACATGAAATTTATACTAAATAACCCGACACGAGTTGACCAGTGACGCTGGATTACTGGAATAACTTGTCTCGCCTATGAACATTAATGATTATATAAATGTTTACATTTTGACTAACTTTATATTTTGCCGTAATCCAGTATTACTAACTCATGTCGGATTATTTGAATCGTGTTAAACAATTTCATTCCGTAAGCCTGACGAAGCATATTGTATATACACGAAATCTCGTTTATGAATAAATTCCATTAGTCTCAAAATGTGTCTCGAATTTCGTTCTTACTTTTTTGATACTAATACGGCCTGCCATTTTGAACATGAACGATGCAGAATGCGAATAACGGCTCAGCCCAGCAGCGACAACTCCCGTAAAGTGCCCTGGAACAGCAGTTCTGTTCTGGCGACAGCGACAGTAGAGGCGAAAACAGCATTAAAGGCGACGAAAACGTCAGGGTCATGATGACAGCAGTAAAAAATGCGATAACGGGTTTAACGGTATAAAGTGATAATTCTTCTATATAAATGGAGAAAGGCCATAACAATCAAATATAACAGAAATAATGACGAAATAATACATTTGTCGCATAATCAGGTTTGTTTTGATGACCAATCTTTGAACAGTTGCGAAAAGGAACTTATGAAACGGAAAAAATGAAAGAATCAGTTGTGCCAAATTAAGAAGTTACAGAGTGAAAACTAGCATTATCATAAATTGCTATGAATATTTTCTATTGACAATTTTATTTGATAACGACAATTAATTCCTTTTTTAGTGATAAGCAAATGTATATAGAGCATATAAAAAGCCCTGCGACAAACAGTTTCGGCAAAGATATTTTAAAGAAAAGGTTCAGGCGGGGTGGACGAACGGGCGGAGGAAGTGAGGGGATTGGGAAAACTAGTCGAAGCAGTCGCGTACGTGACGAAAAAATAAAGGGAATAGTCAGTCGCACTTACAATAATAATAGCTTCGTTGAAGACTTGTGACATTTACATTAGCCAAGCCAAGACAAATCTTCCTCGCTATTTTAAAGAGAAATACACAGAAAGACCTATACTTGTGCTGGGAATCTATCCGACGACTTCTAGGCAACCGGTCTGGTACGCTGCCAACGGAGCAACAGGGGCAAGCTTTCTCATACGCATTTGGATATTTATCACTGTTTTTTAAGAACACACTGATCATGCAAGCGCTACACAGATATCTGTGACAAGCATGATCTAGGTCTACTATAAGTTGGTAGGTTTTGGACTATCAGTCGCTAAAGCAACAGACTGGTTACGTGGAGTTCGTCATTTGGCAGTCCCATCAGAGATATAGGTGTTTTTCTGTGCGTTTCCCCTCAGTTATTTGGAGAAACACAATCGCAACCCATTAACGTTGCGTCAATATTTTAGGTGTGGAAATCTTTCCTCATTTTCATAATAGGAGTCGAGAGTAAATTATCTGTCATATACGCATTTTAAATCGTAACCTATAATAGCTACGTTTCTAATTAATGTATCAGTAGTCAAACATACCATAAGATGCATCATTGTATAGCGACGTTTATCAAAGATCTATTTTCCGTCATGTTCGTCGCTTGAATTAACCTCTTTTGAGTGGTGTGGAACGCTATACAGCTTGCCTGGGGCAAAATCTCCACAAAGAAATAAGTATAAACTGCATCTTTTGGCTGATTGCGAATTTCATGCGCTTTAACGGAAAACGGAGATTTCTCGAGAAGCGACCTCAATTATCTCGCCGTATCCAAGGGAAGATAATTAGAATAATAAGGCGACTCGCATGGCAGTGGGATATCCTACAGCTCGTGGGCACGTTTACTCACGGCCACTCGCCCAGGTAGTCGCTATGACAAATTGCTATTTACCTGCCTGGCAAAGAAAGGCATCATTATATGCGTGTAATTCGCTAGAAAATTGCCATCTTTTCAAAGACGTCTGTTCAGAAAAATGGCACTTTTGTAGTCGGAAAAGGCCCGGGGCGAGCGACGTCCGGTGGACTTTGACTCCGCTGGAGTCGACCCAACGGACTGCGGTTAGCCTAAAACGTCAGGTCATATTGACTGCCTTCGTCCAGACTACAGAGTATCAACAGACACGTTGAAATAGATCATAGCAAAAATTGTGCGACTTCACTATAAACCGCAACAACTCTGAAAAAAATGCACATAATGATAATTTATGCGAATTACTTATCCACGACAGACTTTCTAAAACAAAATAACATTGATCTTAAATTATTTGTAATCGTGCAAATAGCTATGTTGTAGCATTATAAAATATTTTTAATTATTAATATCCGGTATTATAAAGCTACTGCCTCCAAGCGCACGACGGGTGAAGTGTTGCCGGCGCCGGTCCTACAGTGGTTAGAAATGCGGTTTTTATGATAATAATTTATTTTCCCTTACCCGCTTTGTATAAGGTTGGGGAGTGATGTAAGTGCGACTGTTTCATGAACATTTTATATCATAATTGTGTGAGGTTTACATATATACATACTTAGATACTTCGACGCATACATCTATATATCTTTACACATTGACATACAGATACATAGATCGATATATTCGTACATGCATGAATATGAATATTCATGTGCATATACGCATAAGACATGTTATGAGAAAAGTTGCGAATTGAAATCCGCATAAATAAGATATATTTTTCCATGCGTTCTACTTGTGTGTTTGTTTGCATATTTTAAAAAATATCGGATTGAAATTGGTGATAGTAAATTTGATGATAATAATGAAATAAGGTCATCCATTATATTGTTAAGTGCGACTGGCATGTACTACAATAGAGAAAGTAGGTCTTTGCCTTCACTCTGAAAACAAAAATCACAAAAATAAGAACGATTTCACGGTAGTGGGAGCAGTATACATGGATATCATAGTTATAAATGATTTTCGGTGTGCGGAAACAGGTACGTTTAACATCGTTCCACCTACACAGGGGCCGCATGAATAGTCAAGGACTCCAAAATCGACGTTCAGGAAAACCAGATTCCCGAAGAACGGACGAGTGACTCGCCTTACAGCAGTCAGATGTCACGGGTCAAAATATCCAAGAAGCCCGTCAAATTTGCTGTGTGATCAACGCTATTCACGTTTCTGGATACTTCGTTGTAACCAAATAACCCAGCACGCACTATTCCGGCAAATATACAAACGCGTTATGGGGCGAGAAAACGCTGAGCGCGGCGTTTACCGAGAGGCCTTTAAATAATTGATTGGGGAATAAAGGATGATAACGAGGTGCCAGTTCTGTCCGGAGCGAGCAGCGGCCATGCTCGTCAACGCTGCAGGACTTGCCTAACAAAGCAATTTAATACATAATAAACGTGCTCATAGGGTGTGTCGC
>WURV02226257.1:0-10189 GCA_011762755.2 Epimenia babai | reverse complement strand
GCCATTGGGGTGTGATTATAGTCCTGGTTACTTGATGGAGAGCCATTGGGGTGATATTATAGTTCTGGGTACTTGATGGGGAGCCATTAGGGTGTGATTATAGTTATGGGTACTTGATGGGGAGCCATTGGGGTGTGATTATAGTCCTGGTTACTTGATGGAGAGCCATTGGGGTGATATTATAGTTCTGGGTACTTGATCGGGAGCCATTGGGGTGTGATTATAGCTCTGGGTACTTGATTGGGAGGCATAGGGGTGTGACCTTAGTTCTGAGTACTTGATGGGGAGCCATTGGGTGGGAGTGTAGTTCTGGGTACTTGATGGGGAGCCATTGGGGTGTGATTATAGTTCTGGGTACTTGATGGGTTATTGAGAAGATTTTTAAGTAAAAATACAACATCGACAGTAGTTACTTCCCTTGGTAAGATAAGCTTAAGAAATCTATAAGAGACCATCCCTAGAAGAATATGTGCAAAATGGCAAAGCTCTACAATAAGTGATTTTTGAGATTGTTTTGGAAAATGTTAACATTAGATTGACTGATGACGGACAAAGTCCGATCAGATAAACTCACCGAGCATAAACTCAGGTGAGGTAAAAACAAAAAAATAAAAAACTTAAGAATATTTCAGAAAATGCTAACATCCGAGGGAGAGATGAACAATGGACAGCACCCAATCAGAATAGCTAACCGGAGCATTTGTTCAGGTGAACTAAAAAGGTGAATGGTAGCAGGAAATGCCAGTCATACTGTAATATGTTTATTATTACTTCATTATATCTTAGAGAGATGTACAAAAACCTGGTATCAGACAGCAGAGGGGGAGTGGCAATTCCCCCATCCGTCCCCTTTAGCACGAATTTTGTTCCATATTCAGAGAGGGTGAGCATGGCGATTTTATATCGTGGAAGATGTAGGCAAAATAAGCAGATATTGAAGTAAAAAAGGTAAAAGATAAAGGCGAGGTTTTGGTGCTACTTTATAATTAAATGTCAGTCGCACGTACAACATTGCCTTGTTACATCTCTAAGATATTTTTATAATAAACCATTCCACGACAAATCTTTCTCAATATTTAAGCACGAAAATCTGGCTCATTTCCTATTGTGGAAGGCGCGGGAAAAAATCCCTGGTTTATTCTGGTTCGAACTAGCAACCTCTCGCATGAAAGGCAGCGCTTCTAACCACTACACCACTGGCGCCGACTGCATCATTGATGACAGTTGACGCAGATCCTACAGGTAAAACACGATGGCATCGGTACAACCGTCGTTTTAATGTACGGCCATCATTGATGGCAGGTAAAACTATAACGGATCAGTAATTAACTGGCCACAGGCAAGCGTTGAATGCATCAGGATGAGTGAAGAACTAACAGGGCGAGCGACGCAATACTGCCGGTGACAACAGAACTATTCCAACTCACGGCAGACTTTCCCATAGTGCTTTGGAGCTCATTGAGGAAGTCGAGTTGTTGAGACGCCTCATCCAATTGGTGATCCATCAGCTGGCACCGGATCAAACCTTAAACGAATCATTCGCGAGTCAAGCATCCACTCAAGCACCCAGACAGGTGGAATTACATACAGTCAAACCTCTTTTAAGCGGCCACTCATAGGAATCACGAAACAGTGGCAGTTAAGACAGATGGCCGTTTGATCCAGGTTTGACATTTTGACTAGTGAACATGTCGGGAGGAATTTGAAGTGACCGTTACGACAGGTGCCCACTTAATACAGGTGGCCGTTTGGGCAGGTTTGACTGTATTTTCAAAAATTTCTTTTTTTTGTAGTAGATTGTACAGACAAGGGAGAGTTAACCTTTTAAAATATGGCGAACTTGTCTCCTCTTTAAATACGCCAAGCGTTAAGATGGAGAATTTTCATGACTTTATTTCGATCACTTTTCCGTCAAAAAGCAACTGTCAGTATAATAACAGCAGTCATGTATTATGGGGTGTGACATCCACAGCTGGACAATGTGACCTGGTCAACGAGGACACGTCCTGTAAAAAGCGACACAGAAGATTCTATCGAAATGCACGAAAACACCGGTGGTAGGTATCGTTTGTATTTAGGCATCTACCAACTCTCATTTTATGTTTTTTTTTCAAATTATCGAATAATCGAACGAATAAGAAGGTTTTCGTGCTAAAATATTGAGAAAGGATGGAATGGCTTATTACCCATGATCCTCACCTGATGAAGCATGGCGTTTATGCGAAAGCTCGTGATCAAGTAAACTCGTTAGTCTACATAAAAGGTGTTGCCCTTAGTCGTTTACGTTACTTGTGATTTTAGTAATTTGTGAACTTTCATTTTTACTAGAGCAATGCTGGTGGCGCACGCTTGAATAAATAAAATTCACATTTCATGTTATTGAAACACTAGTTTACACCATAACAAGCACTTATCTCAGTAGTCTATAGCGGTTTACGTTTAATTTTTGTGTTCTACAGTATGGCTAATATGAAACCCACGTCTTATTAAGTCACGTCAAATTAGTGTAATTAATAATAATAATAATAAATAGGTTATTTCTCTACCGGTCTCTTCCATGTAAAATATAGTCGAAGAGCGGTTCACGGTAAATATAATTGAAGGGTAACATAGATGATGAGCACAAAACCAGTAAAACAGGTTAATTAATGTATTATAATTTATGTTTATTAGTGTGTAATACAGCAATGCTATTAGTGCACTTTAAATCATATACATATATTTAAATACATATATTCCATCTCATTTCATTTGAAGTCGTCAATATGCCAGAGTTGTTCGAGGTTTCCCGCTTTCTCGCGCTGCTTTCTCACGCTGCTCTCTCACACTGCTTCCTCACGCTGCTTTCTCACGCGGCTTTCTCACGCTGCTCTCTCACACTGCTTCCTCACGCTGCTTTATCGCGCTGCTTTCTCACGCTGCTCTCTCATACTGCTTCCTCGCGTTGCTTTATCGTGCTGCTTTCTCACGCTGCTCTCTCACACTGCTTCCTCACGCTGCTTTCCCACGCGGCTTTCTCACGCTGCGTCACTCTTGTAGCCTTCAGATATGCTCAATTACAGTATTATTAGGTTTTACCCATTGCTATTCAGACCATGACGATGAAGACGATGATGGAGTAAAGCGCGACCAACGGGTCGAACAACCACACTCGCTCACCATGCGATGGTTCAACATCGTTTGTGGTCTGCCCGATAAAACCACTACAACCACGACTTCCATCAGCACCGCGCAAAAACGCCACTTCTTACTGGAATCACCAGATACTAATTTTTTACTTAATAGTATCGCACTTTTTGGCTTATGTCTCGCGGCCTTTCTGATAGGCTTCTTCCATTGAGTCGTGGCAAATCCCGTGTATGATTTCCTAATTTAGGAAAACTGGGAGTTATTCAACATGATTTAATGCCATTTACCCTCTATGGATTTATTTCGTATTAATTAATACGGTTTACATGCGAGATATAGGCCTAAGGACAGTTTGACGGTAATAAATTTATGCAGAACTGAGATATAACAGAGCACATAATGAATATGTACAATAATAAATCAAAACTATCTTGACAGAAAGGGCTAAGTACAGTTTTAATACATTTATGCAGAACTAAGATATAATAGAGTACATAATGAATATGTACAATAATAAATCAAAACTAGCTTCACAAAAAGTATATATTTTTAACGACTTGTTGATATATATTTTTTACAGTATTTCAACATCATTGCAGTTATCAATCCATATATTATCCATATATTACGCAGATTGTCAAAAGGTCATCCATGAATAAATTTGGCAAAATATTCAAGATTGTTTTATCAATGTTTATAATTTATATTATTTTTAATGTTTATATGTATTTAATTGTGACCGACTCATTTCTCTCGGGCTTCTCAAAGGTAAGGCATAAAAGAACGAGACGTCGGGTAGATTGATTGCAATACGTGAGGTACTTGGGTTTAATTGTGTGATCGACTTGTATAAAAAACATTTGGAATATTAAACATATCAAACACAATTGATCAAGATGCAATGGTGAGAATTGTATAATATTCATCGGGCGTAACATGAACCAATGATTAAGTCACACTTCAGACACAATCTATCATTTATGAAGTTTCCTCAACTATTTTCCTTTATAGTTTTATGCAATATGAAATTGTATAATATTGCATTATTTGAAATGAAGAAGTGAAATGAAATTTATTTGTTTAAAGTGCACTTATTAGCAGAGCTGTCAAACACACTTTACATGATACAATAACCTAATGGTCTAAGACTATAATGTAATTAATTAAATTATATAAAATTAACACCTAAGAGTATACAGGTAATACAGATCAGTGTTAGATACAATTATGTACATTTACATTGAGCATGAAATGGATAACAATGAATAATACGGTGGAAAGTAGAACAAATATCGAAAAAAGGAAATCCTAAGCAGGCAAAGTCGCCATCGTCATAGGCGCTATGAAGAATTAGTGAAAAACCGAAAATATCCTGTTTGTTTGATGTAGTAATCACCGAAAAAGTTAAGAAAACAGTGATTGGAAAGGCCGTTAGTGAACGTAATATATAATAGATGGCCTGTGTGATGTACATTCAGTGAGATAACTGTGGAAAGCAAGAAGAGTTGGATGTAACTTAAAGTTGGAGAGAAATGCACAGAAAAATACCTATACTTCTAATGGGACTTGAACCCATGACCTCCAGATACCCGGTTTGGTGCTCTACCACTCCATAGAACCACATTGGCTACCCTTATTACCATCACCGTAAATTAAAGTTCACACCAACACTGATATCAACATTGTATATACATATACAGTCTGCTCTCAGGTATCCGACACTCATTATAAACTACCCACTCTTATATATGGGCTTCATAGGGAACGCATTTTACTCTCTAATAGTCATCTATCCAATATTCACGTTTCTCTAACCGACACTCATAGTTAGTCACACTATTTATTGTTATTATTATTATGTTTGTAACATATTATATACAATATTGGTGCATATAAGCTAACTTTAGGTAATCTGAGACTATTAGTACATTTATGATTACTTTACAGACATAGGTTATTTTGAGTTATTACTGGTGTGTTTGACAGCTCGGCTAATAAGTTCACCTTAATTAAATAAGTGTCATTTAATATATCCGTGCTCCAGCTAACGTTTCTGGAACCCGCTGCTGTTGTGGATGAACTAATGACTAATACTTTCACATACACGTTCTCAACATGGTCTTATTGAAAGTATTAGTGCGCATTGTCAGTTGGTAATGATTTGCAACATTAACCAACTCAAATTTAAGTGTAGTCGTATATAGAAGGTTTATTTATATATGATTTTATTTCTATAAGAACGTGACCATGACCGAGAGTATAAGCTCCAACCTACTACAAGGTAGGTAATCGTAAGCCTATCCATGGGGATTGATTTGAAATCAAAGTTATTAAAATTAAATTAATTAGTACGATCGATTGTTCTATGAAAGTAAAGACGAAGCTAATGTTCTATGACTTCTATCTTAACAATATAAGTGTGTATTCACGGATGAATACCTGCTAAATTTGATAGAACTTTAGCCGTCACCTTTTCCAATAATGTAGGACATTGTGGATGTCAATCTGGATTACAAACTGGCTTTAGGATAGAACACAGAGAGTAGTTCTTGATTGTTATTGCTCTAACGATGAAACTGCCAAATCAGGTGTACCACAAAGCACAGTTTTATGTCCCCTCCTCTTTCTGACATACATAGACTGCATCCAATATTGTGAAATCGGACAGGTAGTGACGCCAAAACCCTCTAAAACGACTGATCCTCTCTTGAAAATCGGGCATTGAAATGGATAATTCTTTTAAAGTAAAACATGTTTGCCTATAAGCCTGTACATGTATCCAGAAAATGTGTCCCTTCGCGGTTCTACTAAATTGACAATGAAACCCCCGCAACTGTCCGACATCACCCTTCTCTAATGACCTGAGCTGGAACCACTATGAGCATATGTTCAAAGGCAAACGGAACTCTTGCCTTCATAAAATGGAATCTCGGCACCTGCCCGGAAACAACTATACTTATAGCCTACTCCTCACTTGTACATCCGTATCTAGAATACGCCTCTAGTGCCTGGGACCCACATACAAAATAGAAAATTGAAGAAATGAAAAAAATCCAGAGAGGTGCTTTTTGTTAAATATAACTACAGGCAGAAAACTAGTGTCACTTCCCTGCTGAATGAAATAAAACTAGTGTCCCAAGTAAAAGGAAGGGAATAAATCGTGTAACACTAAATAAAACAACAAATGAGAAAACAATGATCACGGTATCGATCACAGTTACAGGAAACACCCGCTCAAAAAGTAATAACAGTCATCAGTTCAGGTGATTTCATGTATAACCAATTCATATGCCAATATTTTTTCTCCACGCACAATAACCCAATGGAATTCACTACATGGGCGCATCATAACTGCGTAAAACTCAACAAAATTGAGAAGTAAACTTATAGAGCTTAAACTAAATTAGTAAATACGCCCATCCCATCATCGGCGTCATTCTCTAAATGGGCTTTTGCCTATTACCATAAAGACATAGAATACGACGCTCAAAAATCGCATATTTCGTAATGCTACCAGCGATCTGTTGTAGCAGTCACTATGGTGATGAATCGAGGGCGTCTCGTGCGGATGCCACGATTGGTCGATAATCCATCCGAACAAAATGGAGACGGATTATCGCCACCGTGCTCGTCATCTCCATCACTGATCGTTTTGACCCGTTGTTTTTGGCGCAAAATAAACTTTTCCTGGAACAATTATGGATTTTGGCGATGTAATTGTTTTCATAAGCACGTTGCTGATTATCACGGGATTCACTAGTGCACAAAGTTGGTTGTTTTTTTTAGATTAGGCTGCGGTCATAACGATTGTTACCACCATTGTTACTAGAGTCGGATTTATTTATTTTATTGCTTCAATATTATTTTAAGTTGCTATCGTATAGGCTACGTTAGCACAACGATATACACAGTCTGTTGGCAACTCACTTGAAGACACAATACATTAAACATGATAAAACTAATCAAATATACTGATAAATATTGACAATTGACATACATAGAAGCGACTAAAACGACAGTAGTATTTAGATAGGCTCTAGGTTTAAGAGAATTTGGACTCATCAAGCTGTAGCTTTTCTAATCACTCTGTTTGAGAATACATTCTCCTTGAATACACTTCTGAATCTATGTTTATGTATAGTCTTACTATTACCTCTGCCGTATCTATCATTAAATTCAAAGAACTTTTTACTCTCGATATTGCCAATATTATTCACTATCTTGAATACTTGGATCATATCGGCTATCTGTCTTGATTTTATCAAGGACCAGCCATTTTTAATTTTTTAATTTTACTGATTTTGTTTGTGAAACGCAGAGGACTACGACGTGCGTTTGGTGAATAAGCAAACCACTGCCCGCTACGATGAGGGCAGGATCGAAGTCTATCACAACGGAGAATGGGGCACCATCTGTGATGATTTGTGGCATGATGAGGATGCGGCTGTTGTGTGTGGTATGATGTCAGACTACACATCCAGGTAACTATGACATATTCAGGTAACTATGAAATATTCAGGTAACTATGGAATATTCAGGTGACTATGGCACATTCAGGTAACTATGGCCTATGGCACATTCAGGTAACTATGGCCTATGGCATATTCAGGTAACTATGGCCTATGGCACATTCAGGTAACTATGGCCTATGGCATATTCAGGTAACTATGGAATATTCAGGTAACTATGACATGTCCAGTTGATCTATGGTATGTCCAGGTATGCTATACCAGCAAAAGGTAATCTAGGACAACTCCAGGTGACTATAACACATACATCCAAGTAACTATGGTGCGTACAGTTGATCTGAATAATCGTCAACTCTCACAGACTCAGCCGAGTGTGCGAAATATGAAGCCAGTGGCACGGATGGAGGAAGGTCAACTGCCTCACCAGACTCGGTTGGATCTTCACTACGGTATTCTTCCTACCCGTCCCTTATTATTGAAGCGGATCTATAGGGTAGCTTTGTAAAGGGTCAAGAATACCCTACACAACAACTCCCTTGGTCAACAGTTTAATTATAGCTAATTCGCCAGACTGCAGAGAACACTCTCGAAATAAACTTTCCGTCATTTTGCCCATTTCTGCTTGTGAAAGTCCCCCTTCAAGAGAGTCTGTCTGTCCAAGGAAACACGTTTTATCTCAGAAACGCCAAGGCTATACAGTCTGACCTCGTCAATGGGAAGTGGCAAGCTCCGTTTGGCGAGGGGACGGGGGTGATATGGCTGCACGACGTCAGCTGCGCTCAGGGGATGACGCACCTGTCTCAGTGCACGCACGCCGCCTGGAACTCCAGTACAGAGTGTCAACACAACGAGGATGCCGGAGTCAGGTGTTGGAAAAAGAACCCGAGCAGTGTCACCATGGCAACACCAATAACGAACCAATCACCCGGAACTACCAAAGCAACCGTCATAGACCCTAACAAATGTGAGTATGTTATATAATTCTTATAGTTTGGCCTCACAGCATAAAGCACTAACCCACGACGGTTTTTGATTGGTCTCCCATAAATATGGTCGAAAGTGTATTCCAATGAGAAATCATGTCTGTGATAACATGTGAATAATTAAGTCCTTGATCTCTTTTTAGGCATCCTGTGACACCATTTCATTTTTCATACATTTTATGGTTTGATAATGACCATGCAACCTTTTATGTTATCTATACAATATAGCCACTGATAACAACGATACATTTAGTTTTTTCTCCATACGAAATTAAGGCTGATCATTTATCTATCTTATTACTTCTCCATACAATATATCGGGCTGATAACGACTGTGCATCTAGTTACTGCTGCATACAATATATCGGGCTGATAACGACCGTGCATCTAGTTATTGCTGCATACAATATATCGGGCTGATAATGACCGTGCATCTAGTTACTGCTGCATACAATATATCGGGCTGATAATGATCGTGCATCTAGTTACTGCTGCATACAATATATCGGGCTGATAACGACCGTGCATTTAACTATTTTTCCACAAAATATCTGGGCTGATAATGATCGTGCATCTAGTTACTGCTGCATAGAATATATGGGGTGATAATGACCGTGCATCTAGTTATTTCTCCATATGAAAATAAAAGCTAATAACAATAATTAATCTACTTATTTCTTAAAAGAAATATGGGCTGATAACGACTGTGCATCTGGATACCCCTCGATACAATATACAGGCTGATAACGATTGTGCATCTGGTTATTTATCAAAACAATATATGGGCTGATAACGACCATTCCTCTAGTTACCTCTCGATCCAATATACAGGCTGTTAATGATCGTGAATCTCGTTATTTCTCAAAACAATATATGGGCTAATAACGACCATTCCTCTAGTTACCTCTCGATACAATATACAGGCTGATAATGATCGTGAATCTAGTTATTTCTCTATACAAAATAAACGCCTATGGTGCCTGTTCATCTAGTTATTTTTCCATGCAATATACGGGCTCATTATGACAGTGATTTCAGTATATACATAGAGTCATCGTAATTTCAGCTAATCTAACGATGTCACAATATGGATATTAAAAATTGTGAAATTGAAAGCTGACTAATAGAGGTGTGAAATACTATTCAAACGAATACTGATATTAAAACACCACAGCCTTTAAATTGTTTATTGTTCATTAATTTTATTACTGCATACATCAGGAATGAATACATTTTCATCGAGATATCAAGATCCAAAGTTAATGAGGGAAAATAGAAAGGGCAAGAATTTATGGCTACATTATTTATGGTAGTAAATGTCAGTATCGCATTCTTATACCCTTCAGAAATTGTACGACATCTCTCTTTTCAAAACAACTCAACTACTTCTTACTACTCAACTACAAAAATTCATATTGATGGCGACTTTGCCTGCATAGGATTTCCTTTTTTCGATATTTGTTATACTTTCCACTGTATTATTCAACATTGTTATCTATTTCATGCTCACTGTAAATTGACATTTTATCAAACATTGATCTGTATTACCTGTATACTGTTAGGTGTTAATTTTATATAATTTAGGTAATTACATTATAGTCTTAGACT
>WURV02226246.1:0-10189 GCA_011762755.2 Epimenia babai | reverse complement strand
GATATTTTGTGTTGTGACAAAGCTTTTATGCTTGCTTGGCTATCAGTATTGATAACAATACTATGGTTGTGTAGATTAAGTTTGTGTATGTAATTAACACAGCTGAGAATACCAGACTTTACCGAGTGGGCAACTTATTTAGGCTGTCTATGGGTGAGTTGAACCATCGGCGTGAATGGACGAATGACAACTGTCTGCCAAGACTCAATGGTTTTCAACTGCGATGATTTTCCACGAACCCTATAATTGAGGCTTTTTGTCATGTTGAATATATAATGAAAGGTTACCTTTGTATTAATTCGCTTACAACATTAATTCTAATCGTAGCTCTACTAAAGCTTAGTCATAGTCACATTTAACTAGGTCTGTGCGAGGATCAGAAAAACGAGTTTCGGATAACTGAGAGCAGACTGTACTAGATTACTTCCTAAACTACTGTATTAGTTGTTGTTTAATCATAGACAGTTCTAAGTCTAGCTATCAATTATGTTTATGTAACATGGCCCATTATTTAATTGCCAATCTTATTGATGGCCCCGTATTACGGAATTGCCTTTCGATAAATATAATATGCTGAAATGGGGCTCAGAAATGTTAGGAATGAGAGGAAGCACTCTCTATTTTCATAAACTGTGACAACTGACTACGCAATAAATGGTAATCCATAATGTAAAAGTAGAAAAAAGTGCCTCGCATATTGTCCATTTCCGAGGTTTTTGTGTCATTATTATGAAAGCAACCGTATGTAATGGCTGTCTAACACACTCTGTGTTCTACAACAGATTTACCATCACCTGTCAAAGAGCGACACGCAAATCTCGTTCTTGGGACTTCCGTAGCGCATTTCTAGGGAAGCTATAGACTTTAGAGATGTAGGTATATTCCGAAGGACCAGTGATTCTGTTTCTTTTGCGATAATGTAATCGTTTAACCCTCACAAAATCAACATCATTTTAGTTCTTAAACTATCCCTTTATACTCATCCTCCGAGAATCTGCATGCGTCAATGGTACATATTTCGTCACTCGAAGGTAACTATAAAATTCACAATCAAGCATACGCTCCTGACCCTGATTTTAAAGCTTCAGTAGACATTACTAATACGATTGTTATCGTTCCTCACAAAATAAACATCCGGATAATGCCATTGAGTATATCAACTATATCCGGTATGACGTACGGTCTGTGATTTGCGTACACACTAATAACAAGGATCGGATCGCATAGGTAATCAAGTACTACATTCTTGGCGCCATTTGACACCGTATTTCGTTCGACATCGAGTTTCAATCGCATGAATTGTTTACCAAGTGCTACATTCTGTGTCAAGTTTTAGGGCGATCCATTGGTCCACCGTGAATGCGTCACTTCTCACGAGCGAACGAAGACTAAATAACTATTGTCGGATTTCTGGAAACATTACAATATTCGAAACGGATTCGGTGGATCTGAAAGTATTTCAATTTTTGAAGAAAATGAACCGAATGACTGTGTTGTTGTTGGCAGTTTCCCAGCTGTCACCGGGAACTGAAGGTAGGACGAATGCGTTGTCGCTATAAGGCAAATACACTCTTATTATATAACTACCATAGATTGTGGCATAATGGACAAAACGAGTGCATTTTCAAGGTTCAAATATAGTTGTGCGCGTGATATTTTTTATTTTATCTTCGATTTATTTTTTATAGCGAATTTAATAACGTCGTTTACTGCAAAGATATGCTGACACTATTTATAATCTTTAAGACGATTACACTGAACGACAGGTAGCTCCAGCGTTCTGACTGAATACAGTTGCTAGGCTGACGAGATCATTATGCTCTACATTTGTCTGAGGTTGACATTGTTACGTCCCTTTTTACCCGTTATGGACACCCATTTCTATTACATCCTTTAGCAAATTTAGTATTTAGTTGTTGTTTATTAATATTATTTTATGCTCATATTTAGCACTGTACAAAAGATATGATAGATAAATGTCCGTAAATTAATTAATATATTGGTTGAAAAATTTATGAGTTACACATTGTTAAACATGCTGCTCCTTTATTCTGGCCCACCGTGTGTATATAAATTAATCAAAATATTGGTAAATAAAGTGCATGCCGTGAATCGATCTTCTAGCCAGGTAAAAGGCGAAGTAAAGACCCTTGGTCTCAACCAATAAAGGCTCTGAGATGCGGTTTACAATTGAATGTATTTGGCGGCTATTCAGCGCATATACAATACATTCGACACTCCCATATCACCCCGCCAAGGATAATATCGAGCAACTACCCATTTTTGAGACAGGTATGCTCCAGCAATCGAGGATTAATGACTCGCTGAGGATCATCGCAGGAAAGTCGACCTATGGGCGGTTTCGAACCGGCAACCTTTCGATTACGAGTCCGGTGTTTCCACCACTTGACCAACTGCGTACAACAGATGCCAACGATATCTTAAACCAGACGGTATCGCAACCCACATGGTGGTATATGCCCCCTAGACACAGATGGCGATAGTCCTTACCATGAAATAATGTACTTCAGTCGATTCAAATGAGACGCGCTACCCTCAGTAGAGCATGATCGGGTGGTTCTTGTAATGGTAAACACTAAAAATGATAAGCATTAAAAATATATAAAAAGAAATTAAAGCAGTATTTGTTTTTGTTAAGACGATATAACGATAAAAAGGAGTTTACAACTTTTGAGACTAATGATATATACAAACCTAATATCATTAGTGAATATTATATCATGATAAATTATAACTACAATGAAAACTGCTCTAACGACCACTCGTATACAGGGACCACTCGTCTTAAGCGACCTTTGGCCAGTAAAACGGTCGCATAAGACAGGTGGTCGCTTAATACAGTGAGTGTACTTATATAGCGAAAACGTTCGGGACCGCCGAAAGGCAGTCGCTTAAGACGAGTGGTCGCTGTATACTAGTGGTCGTTAGAGCAGGTTTCACTGTATGAGAAAACGAGCTTTTGCACATATGTAATGTGCTTTCGTCAGATTGATGAAATCCAGTTGTGATACCTAATCTTATCACTATTGTCCCCTGATTACTACTAACTAACTTTATTGTTAGACTATACACTGAAAGGCATATTTTTGCGGTCTTTGCTCTATTTACGTAGCCCTAATAATATAATAATCATAAAGTTTTATTTCGAGTGCAGAATTATCCCTTGGTTAATAATGACAAGATGATGTCGACGACACTTTACAATGTTACTAACTAAAAACATTAACTAATGAAGTTATGTGCAATATGGAGTTAGCTATTGTGGTTATATAAATAACTGAAGAAAAACTGGGCACAGAAAAAAAATTACTTCCGGTGGGACCTTCTGTGCGCATGCCAACTTGCGACCTTTGGCCAGTTACTGTGCTTCTAACCAGTGCATTATTGGTGGTTCGCTATAGCCGTCATATATTTATATTCAGGTCGTAGTATGAAAGGTGACTAGGTAATTTGATCATTGTATGGCGACTGTAACCTGACTTATTTTCACGGTATTGCCCTGTTTTCAGCAACATGCGGTGCATACAGTCCGATATTCTATCTGTGTTGCAACGGAAGACTGGTGTCGAAGGGACTTAACTCTGCCTGCTGCGGGACGAGAGCCTACAACGGGCAGTTTAATTTATGTTGCAATGGGCGAATAGTGTCAAAGGGAATTAACTCGGCCTGCTGCGGTACGAACGTGTACAACCGGCAGTTTAACTTATGTTGCCATGGGCGAGTAGTATCAAAGGGAATAAACTCGGCCTGCTGCGGGACGAGCGCGTACAACCGGCAGTTTAACTTATGTTGCAATGGGAGAGTATTATCGAAGGGAGTTAACTCGGCCTGCTGCGGGACGACAACCTACAACCCATGGTTTTCTTTATGTTGCAATGGAAGAGTGACATCTAAAGGCATCGGCAATATCTGTGGGAGAAAATAAACACCACTCCATAGGGTGTGCAAGTCATAAGACATAAGAAAGCTTTATTCAAAGTGAAAGTGACAAATGAAAATAAATCCTGATATACACAGATAATATATACATAATGTTATATTTGCATGCCAACACTTGGGAATTTTTTCATCATATTACAACTTTGAAAGGAGATGCATGAAGTATGGTACTTATTGAATGTATCCCCTAATATAGTACAGAGTAAAACACACAGAGTCATATGCTGTTTGGTTTTCTAAACACATAGAAATAAAAAGGTACGTGTGAATAGCGAAAGTCACTTATTGACATTTTACAGTATTTCTTGACGGAAAATATGAAAAAGTTAAGTAGTCCGTGAGAAAATGGTGTAGTAGTTAGTCACAATAATTACACTATATGACATCAAAGTTATAATTTGCTTGACGTGTGCTCGATGCGTTGATACAAAAATAACGTATTAGTCGCTCTGATATAAATTTATAAAAAAAAATTAGACATAAAACAACATGTGTTAATAAATATAATACTTTTAAGCGTTTGTAGGTTGTGCGAGTAATAAAAATGGCTGCAGATGTACGTTGAGGAACTTCTATTATTCGTATGGCTTTGTTTTGTATGACTGATAGTTCATTTACACGGGTAGTACAATTACTTCCCCACACTTCCCAACAATATTTAAGATATGTAATATAAGCGAGCAATACAGTGTCCGAACGGCTGGTTTATAATTATAGTATATGTTTTAGCTCATATAATCATAGATACATTTTGGCAATTTTTCGTTTAATATATCTAATAAGATCTATCCATGATAATTTATTGTCCATTATTACACCCAAAAATTTTGTACTGGTAGCAGTATTCATCATGCTATTTCATTGAAAAAAATAATACATTATGGGATTCGAGGCCACGTACTGTTTTGGCATTAATAGGCTGCAGCAACGGTTTCGAATATTGTCGGATTAGACAATGGTTCGAAACCACGTGAACGCCCATATGGTGTTCCTCAAAGCAGTGTCTTGGAACCGCTTCTGTTAACTGCTTATACGATTCACCTGGGTGGCATCATTGAGAAACATGGCCTCCGCCATACATTCTACGTCGATGATACCCAAGTGGGGTTGCTAGTTGATACTAAAAACTCTGTAGAGCTCCATCATACCCTCGACCGTATTTCAGCTTGTCTTTACGAAATACATGACTTGATGACAGTAAATAAACTAAAAATTAACCCAAAAAATACTGAATTGATGCTCATACAATCTCCCTTTGCAAGCCAGACAACCCCTGATTTCGCCATTACTCTCAAAGCTGTTAAAATCCCCCCAACAACTTCAGTAAGAGATTTTGGCCTCATTTTACAACAATTTTAGTTTTGAACAACAAATCTCAAGAACCATTCAGTGTTCTTATATTCAACTTAGTATACGTTCCATTTCGAAATACCTGAAACATTCTCTATGCGAGACTCTCATCCATGCCCTCAGTAAATTAGACTATTGTAATTCTCGCTACATTAACTTGCCAAAATTTCATATAGGTAGACTTCAAAAACTATAAAATAGTTGTGCTAGTCTTCTTACTGAAACAGCTAGGAGGAAACATATCCTACCGATTTTAAGGTCCCTATACTGCCTGCCTGTGCAACAGCGTATTGCTTTCAATGTTTTGCTTTTGACGGTTAAGGGTTTAACCAATGCTGCACTCTGATATTTAAAGCTTCCCTTTCGGGGAAGCAGTTGGTCGAGTGGTAGGAACACCGGACTCGTAACCAAAAGGTCGCGGGTTCAATACCGCCCACCGGTCGGCTTTTCTGCGATGATCTTCAGCAAGTCATTTATCTCCGATTGCTGGAGTAAACACGTCTCTAAAATGGGTAGATGATCGATATTATCCCTGACGGGGTGATATGCGAGTGTCGAAGGTATAGTATATGCGTTGAATAGCTGCCAAATACATTTCATTGTAAACCGCATCTGAGAGCCTTTATTGGTCGATACTTACAGTCTATAAATGTTGTACTCTCGAATCCGGACAACCATGCCAGCGAGAAACACAGATATCAATAATACGCATAACACACAGAAATTGAATGGCTGATTTTTGCCGTGTTTTTTATATCAACGTAATGTTAATGCTATCCCATCTAATCTCTCCCATTAGAGAGAATGGTTGTGCTGCGCATTTCTCTTGTTGCTTATCGGCAATTTTCTGCAATTTATTGTACAGTTGTGTGTTATTCATCTGCATATAAACGCGAGTTGTAACTTTACTTTCATCGCCCGATGAAATATAGTATTAATACAATAGCCTGTGATCAACAAAACTAGTTAGTTCATAAAAAGGTGTGCCTTAATATTTTAAGTGTGTAGGTATATATCGAACGATAAGTGTGCACCACTGTGTCAGAACTTGAGGCCGAGAAAGAAAAGAAAGTTTTGTTAATAATAATCTTAAAGTGTGTGATCTTTGAAAGTCAGACCCAACATAATGTATTCACATAACGAATGAGTTTAATAATGGCAGAATTTTATTCATGTTTTGACCATATACATATTAAGTCACGAATATACGTATGTTTATATACGTAGCGGCAATGGGAGATATATATAAAAATTAATCACCGTACGCTTCATAATAATAATGTTCATATTTTATGTGACAATAACGAACGCAGTCGCCTCAAAACATTTTCGCCGTTCAGCATTTACCTCCCCTGCGTACCACTCTTCCAAAGCAACACAGGTAGTACCTTCCGTCGTAATTTTTCGCCCCGCAGCAAGACGTCTTGTTTCCCTTCAATAGCACATTTCCTTTGCAGCATATGTGAAACTTTCCGTCGTAGTTTTCCGACCCGCAGCAAGACGTCTTGGTTCCCTTTAAAAGCAGATTCCCCTTGCAGCATATAAAGAACGCTGAGTCGTACGCACCACAAGCCGCTGTCAATAGAAAGAAACCTATACAGAGGACAGGCGATTACCTAGTCGTGATAAAACAAAATAAAATTACCTGATTTTACCATGAATTTTGCAAAACAAGACAACAATATTTCTGGATTGACAGAACAGTAATGAACCTATTTAGAAACCAGACGCAAAACGGAATAACCCTATCTTATCACCCCTGCAAATTGCAGCGATATTTAATACAACGTATGAGACCTGGCAAGCGGAGGGTTGGTCAATTTGAACGTAAAACATTAACCTAGTTGTTTTGTTAACCATTCCGAATAGGTATAAAGTTAACAAGCTACATCACTGCAATATAATAACGAGCAATACACGGGAAACATGTTTGAAGACCATTTCTTGAAAAAAACCTTTCAAATGTGTAATATGTTTATTAAAGCATGTGCAATAAAGTTGATAAGAATAATAATCATATTCCTCTTACCTTCAATTCCCGGCGATAACAGGAGAAGTGCAAGTAATGACACAGCGGCTACGCGGGACATTGTCGTTGAACTAATGTCTTCCTTCTCTGAATGTTTCAAATAATATTTCTGTTTATCCGACGCGACTTATACTCCGTAGTCGTTCGTCAGTGACAGTTTTATCGATAGCTCATTGGATAGCCGTTAAACCGCCTGTAGTGCATGAATTTGGAAAACATCCAAGCGGATTCTAACTGGATGTCGAAGTAAGTGCTGAAGTGACGTAAAATATATTATAATTAAATACGTATCCTGGATGTCTTATCAGTGTTTACGCATCTCATCACGAAGCGTCTACGAACACCGTGGTAGAGGTGTACTTGATAGCATAAATGTTTTCGTTAGAAGCGACAACAATCGTCTGAGTGATAATTGATAATGTCTGTTGGTGTCTAATTTCTATTGAAGTGGATAAGACATTTTATTAGGCAACCAGACGCTTCACCTGCTAAACATGCCATAGAGGAATCTAAAAACAATAGCACTGAACAAAAAGGTCAAAAACACACTTGGCTGAAACAAGCCAAAGATAATTTCAAACGACACCTCACCTAACCTAATATTAATGATGACACTTGGGACGTTTCACGTAATCGAATAAAAACTTTAGATATCTGGTAAAAAATTCTATAAATTATGTCTCATGACGATTATTCGTATGATGCTGATGATGTTGAAGCTTTATAATTGAGGGTCAGGAGCATAAATACATTCCTGTAAAACACATTCATGTAGACCGTGGGAGAAGGGCAATAAATGATACATCGGAAACGAGAAGTTTTCAAAATAATTTAAATTCAGCTAGTGTTGATTTTGTAAGAGCAAAACAATTTTTTTAAGGAGGAGGAAACAAGACATTTTCTTCCTTTCAATTCTACATATCTTGACCTCAAAATGTGTCTTAAATCGACCTGAGTACGTCGTAGCCGTCCGACAAAGCGCCCCACAGGAGGCCTCTAGAGTGCGATCTGTGCGTCTCTTTGTGAAAGGTAATGGTAAAACTTTCGCAGGACATGGCGTAAATGTTAGTTTCATAATAAAATTTAATATCTTTGGTTATATGACCTAACCAGGATTATATTACCACAAACCAATATTATTTCGAATTTCCGGCAACAAATCCGCAACAATGACTATCCAATAGACCAAAAAGACCATGCTCCGCAAGTCGTCTAGCGTTTATTGATGGAATAAACCCATCTCTCAAATGGCTAAACGCGCGATATTAGCCTTCAGGGGAGAGCGGCTTCAAAGATATTGTACCTGTGTTGAATAGCTGTCGTAAACATCCGTTTTGAGCTGCATGTCAAGGCATTTATTGGCTGATGCTTGATCTATAAATGTACTTTTCCACATGTGGGTGTCCCTTGTGTCTAAGCCTTTCATATCCAGATTTTTGCTAACAACGCGGTGCCAAATTCTTTTATTTTAGCCTGAAGCTGCAGTACTTACGTACGATGTAAGTATGCATAAATGATTAATAAATGGGAGCACACTGGAAGCAATAACGCTCTTAGTCACCACAATGACTCGCCTTGCTCCATGAAAAGTTTCATCTCCCTAGCTTGGGTGGATCTTGATGAGCATTTGAACTTTTTTGCCAACCCTCGTATATAAGAGTGTTTCTTGTTTGCATTAATTACCATGATTTCACTTCCATGTTCGATGCTATATGTAAATGACAGTTAACAAGAATCTATAATAACCACGGTTGGATAAACAGAATATCCTAAATCTACTAGCGGGGGAGTTATGTAAAGGGTTCCCCCATTTCTCCACATCATTTCAATCTTTCGAATTCATTCGGCCGCCCGTATTTCACTATCGACTTTTCAGACGCACATAGTATCGTTTATTAACGTTTTCCCTAAAACTATCACAACAAACGTCGCTGAAATTACTTTATTGTGAGTGATGTCAGTGCGTCTGGCGTTAGGATTATAAATACTGATGGTAGGTCAAAGATGATTTTTATATACAGGTAAACCCTACCATTTTGTACCATATCTTTGTTGTGGGATTAATCGTTTATCATGTTGTTTCAAACCAGTCTTTATCAACCGTTATTATCTTGCTAAGTTGTCGTTTTTCTTAAGTTGAGGCCCTAATTCGAAATCTAATTCAAGATCGTGTTTATGAAATTTTCATCGCGACACTACATTTTCAAAATATACAGCAACATGATATACTAAAAGAACTATAATTGCGTGCAAATAGTGGTGAGATCCTAGACTTGAAGAGGTAAAAGCTACAAGTTAGTTTTGGAATAACAGCGCATTTCCATTACGCACGAGGTCTGATATCAAACACGGTGTGTACGTACTCGTCGATGTTGTTAGCCACACTTGGCCTACATATCCGACCCGACACCTAAAGCACATCATGAGGTTGCGAAATCAGGGAAGTAAACACTAAGTGTTGATAGAGAACCATTTAACCCAATTTCTCCGTGGAGGCGCACTGAGTGTGTAGTAATTCTAACTTACTTGGAATCTTATCGAGACAAGGTTTCAACACGACGCAGATAATTTCAACGTGTTCGAGTTAATGGACTATTTCTTAACCAAGTTTGCCCAAACGCGCAATCAGTATATGTAAAATTTTTATTTATTCAACAAAATCCACAGATAACAAAATTTTTACGCAATGTAGGTAAAGTTACACACAGTTTAGTTGACTAGATTAGTTGGAAAACGTGCAGTATAAAAATTCTGATCATACTTTATACTCGTGCGACTGTGTTGAAAGAAAATGCCAGAAGTAGAAACAAAATTTAAAAGTGCCTCCCCATTCCATTCCTGGAATATATA
>WURV02226235.1:0-10191 GCA_011762755.2 Epimenia babai | reverse complement strand
CAGTTGACATTCGTGTATTCACCATCATATCAGACAGTTGACATTCGTGTATTCACCATCATATCAGACAGTTGACATTCGTGTATTCACCATCATATCAGACAGTTGACACTCATCTATTCACCATCATATCAGACAGTTGACATTCGTGTATTCACCATTATATCAGACAGTTGACATTCCTGTATTCAGCATCATATCAGACATTTGACATTCGTGTATTGACTATCATATCAGACAGTTGACATTCGTCTATGCACCATCATATCAGATAGTTGGCATCCATCTATGCACCATCATATCAGACAGTTGACATTCGTCTATACACCATGATATCCAATGCGAACACCTTCCTTAACTGTGCTTCATGCTCTCCTAAGTCTGAAATGCAGCCATGAAATGAATTATAATACTTGTATGGTCTTTAAGAAGATCGCTTCATGTGCATTTATGTATTCTACAACTGTAAGATGTAATCATAGTGTACCCCATCACTGAGCATTACGGCAATAGTGCATTATGGCAGTATGCAAATGACAGTGTATTATTCGCTCACCTGAACTTATGCTCGGTGAGCTTTTCTGATCGGAGTTCATGCGTCTGTCCGTCCGTCCATCCGTCCGATGTTAACATTTTCTTAAAAAATCCTCTTCTCACAAACCCCTTTTGGCAGATATCGTCCTAGGGATGGTATCTTCTAGATTTGTTCGTGGTATCGTCATTGCAGCTAGGGGAAGTAACTTCTGCCGATGTTGGTATTTTTCTTAAAAAAACTTGTTCTCAAGAACTGCTTTTTGCAGAGGTCTGTTATCTGGCAGATATTGTCTTTGGGGTGGTCTCTTTTAGATTTGTTTATGGTATCATCATCAGAACTAGAGGGAGTAACTTCTGCAATGTTCATATTTTTTCTTAAAAAATCTTCTCAAGAAGCGCTTATCGCATTGGTATGCCATTAGGCAGATATTGTCCTAGGCATGGTATCTTCTAGATTTGTTCATGGTATCGTCCTCACATCTAGGGGAAGTAACTTCTGCCGATGTTGGTATCTTAAAAAATCTTGTTCTCAAGAACTGCTTTTCGCAGAGGTCTGTTATCTGGCAAATATTGTCCTGGGGCCGGTCTCTTTTAGATTCATGGTATCGTCATCGGAGCTAGAGGAAGTAACTTCTGGCGATGTTCGTATTTTTTTCTTTAATAAAAACGTCTTCTCAAGAACTGCTTATCGCAGATGTCTGCCATTTGGCAGATATTGTCCTAGGGATGGTCTATTCTAGATTTGTTCATGGTATCGTCATTACACTTGGGGGAGGTAACTTCTGCCGATGTTTGTATTTTTTCTTAAAATATCTTCTTCTCGAGAACCGCTTATCGCAGAGGTCTGTTATTTGGCAGATATTGTCCTTAGGGTGGTCTCTTTTAGATTAGTTCATGGTATCGTCATCTCAGCTTGTCTTGTTTTAGTTTTTTAATGTTATTTGTCGGGTCTCTTTGGCCTCTTGTTTATTGTATATATGAGTGTTGATAGTGAGAGTTGTTCTTTAATTACCATAAATAAGTTATCTTTGAACTGTGTACCACTATACAATATAATTTATCAATTCAGAGCAATTGTTTTAAAAGTGATTGTCTTCAGTATGTAATTTAATTGTATTATCTGTATCTTTTATGTACAGTAGTGTGGTGTTAACGCAGCAGGCATTATTCAAATGTAATCATTACACACTCTTGTAGACACCCCCACTGTGTGATGTCTGCTAGCAGCAACTTAATACGCAGTCAAGTTTGTTACATGCAAGAGCCCCATAAATGTACAATACAGTAGTAGGATACTTGTTGCTTTATTATAAAGCAGTAAAATTCAGTGAATAATTTAGTCCGGAATCTTTATGCTAGAACTGGATACATTGAGTAAGTAACCTTACTTAATACTATTTATGAATTGTATTTAAATTGTAATAATAACTGAAATCGTGTTGATACAGCTACTGAAATTGTATAATTGACTTCATACATGTATATATCTACTAATGATGATGAGCAATGATGTTAACTAATCATTGAATCTTCACTAGACAATGATTTCCGCGTGCTATTAGTGAAAATGATTTGAATTTTACAATTAAAAGGTGTGATATAAACTGTTGTGAGATTTTCATCTAAACTTTCTATTGTGGGAACTGTGAGGACTTCATTGTAATCCACTAATTCACTGTTAGTTTTTTAATCTCATTTGTTATTTAGTCAATTTTTAGGTAACCTGAGCTTATATTCGGTGAGCTTTTCTGATCGGATTTTGTCCGTCGTCCATCCGTCTGATGTTAACATTTTCTTAAAAAATCTTCTCGAAAACTGCTTATCGCAGAGGTGTGTTATTTGGCAGATATTGTTCTGGGGATGGTCTCTTCTAGATTTGTTCATGGTATCGTCATCGCAGCTAGGGGAAATACCTTCTGCCTATGGTGATATTTTTTCTTAAAAAATCTCTGTGAACCTTAAGAAGTTCATACAGATCTGTATTTCTTTGTTTTAGTGTCCTGTTTCAGTATTGTAATGGGTATTGTGAGGTCTCTTTGGCCTTCTGTTTAGTATTGTAATGGGTACTGTCGGGTCTCTTTGGCCTCTTGTCTTGTTTCAGTATCGTAATGGGTATTGTCGGGTCTTTTTGGCCTCATGTCCTGTTTTAGTGTTGTATGGGGTATTGTCGCGTCTCTTGCCTTGTTTCAGTATCATAATGGTTACTGTCGGGTGTCTTTGGTGTCTTGTCTTGTTTCAGTATAGTAATGGGTATTGTCGGGTCTTTTTGGCCTCTTGCCTTGTTTTAGTGTCGTACGGGGTATTGTCGGGTCTGTTTGGCCTCTTTTTTCTCCCTTTTCTCTCTTTTTTCCTCTCTTTTTTCTCTTTTTTTTCAGGTGAGCTTCTTGAGGCCTCCTGGGCCTCTTGTTATTAAAATCGACTTACTGAAAAAGAAATCACAATGAATATGTTAATTAATTAATTGATTAATACGTTACAGTTAAACCATACAGATCGCGATATGTGATTAGTCATACCATCATTTCCTATGATTTGACCATATTATATTTCGTTAAAACCAAACGTATTGAATACGTAAGGTAAAGTGGATGATAATAAATGAATATGTCTTAATTTACTCGCAGACTCACCGAAGATGCCAGAGAATATATCCGGCAAGGCCTGAAAACAACAGTGAGTGTGCAGTGATCGTCGAATATAGGTGGCCTGAACTTGACAGACAATGACGCAATCTAATATAGCTTAAAACTATTTAATTAAATCCAAAGTACTACTTTTATAGACTGCATGTATCAGCCATTGAATGCCCATAGATGGGGTTTACATGTAATGTTTATGGCAGTTATTCAACACAGATACCTTGAGCTTTTGAAGGAGGATTGTGCGTGTCTCTCCATTTTCAAAAGTCCAGCAAACAGGGATGAATCAATCGCTGAAGATCATCGCAGAAAAACTGACCAATGGATGGCTTCAAACCCACGACCTGTCGTGTACAAATAAGTGCCTTACAACCTGAACATATACATTGTCCCTCCAAGAATTCCGCGACTACAGACTTAGACAATTTAATGTTTGCGATTTTCATGATAATATGACTTACAGAACATTCTGGAAGTCATTTGCCATTTCTCTTATTGGATTAGCTAAATTATAATGGTCCAATCTCTATATGTCATCTTATACTTCAGAGGTCTTATCTAATTTTTTCATCCACAATACAATTCAATACAAACATCTGGGACATTTCGTTAAGGCCAAAAATGGCCTTAACTACTAATTTGGACATAACTCTACGTGGGTCACATCTGTACTTCCACGTGGCAGGCCTACCACACGCTGCGCAAACGCAAACGGACTCAACGGCTAATCGACAAGAAATACAACACTCTCGATGTACTGCATGGACTGTTGGAGCGCATGCAGAGCTCAGCTTCTGATAAAATGGTGAGGCAACTACGCGACCAGTTATACCAATTATTCCCTGATTCCCATCGTTTGTGTCAACTCCGTCTCATAACTTTTCCTCATCAACCAGCAATATCTTTGTAACAAAGGTGTCTTCGTAATAATCAAATCCATATACAATGGGCAGTCACTACTAACCATTTTCTCTCTGTTATAAGCAGGCTGCCCACGGGGGGTCTTGGTAGCATTTACCGCCAGGTTATTTGGGAGCTTTTTCCCTCTAACGTATGTTTCTGGTGGTCTCATTGCTTCTGACCTTTCCACGACCTCGTCATCTCATTGTAAATAATGTCATCCACTGTCACATGTTTACTGGGGTGTGCGACATTTGGAGGCTACCTGTAGGTGTAGACAACCAGTGGTATGTATGGATGAATGTCAAACGTCAACTGGTGTTCTCCCACCCTCAAACTGAGGCTAACCCATTTGTTCTATCAACCACACTTTACTTTTATAAAGAACCAATAATGGCCCTGACAATATGGTCATACATTAGCTACAATACTGTCATAATCAAGTCTATAATGTGACCCTATGATATATGTTCTCACGACATTTTGATGAGGTGATGGATACATACATTAGCTACAATACTGTCATAATCAAGTCTATAATGTGTCCCTATGATATATGTTCTCACGACATTTTGATGAGGTGATGGATACATACATTAGCTACAATACTGTCGTAATCAAGTGTATAATGTGTCCCTATGATATATGTTCTCACGACATTTTGATGAGGTGATGGATGCTTATGCTGCCGGTACAGCCGTACTTAACACCTACCTCCACGATCGTGAGACAGGGGTGGAGAAAATCGATGACATCTTGGACAACCTCTCTCAGGTAACAGTCGTGGAGACAGTGAGTTGGAGCCATCTCAGATTGTACATGGGGGGGTCTAACATGCTGCAGTGTATGGTGTCTTTACAATTCTTCATCGGTGACACTTTGCATTTCATAATACAAAAATGACGCATGCATCACAAGCTGAAAAAGCTTTGGTATACAATGTATGTAAAAATTTTGTTCAACTGAACCATTACTACCTTTGTATATACTGAGTAACTCAGTATGAACTAGATTATCAGGTATCATCTATCATCAGTCTTCAGTGTATTCAGGGGATTATGTTTGCGATCAAATGCGGTGCACGCAGAATCGAGTTTCCTGTTTCTGGAGCTGCCGTAACCAGCAGCAATAAGCTGATAAATATACGTATAAGAATTTAGAAATTTTAATTTTTTTTATTATATTTTAAGGGAACTATGGCTAAATAAGTTTGAGTTGTTACAGGCAATGGAAGAATACAGCGAATTCAACGAGACATTATCAGGCTTCAGCACATCTGTGAATGAGTTCAGCGATGCTGACCTGCAGGGAGAGCTCGACCAATTACTGGCGAGTGATGCTGACATCGATGAAGTCGCTGAGAAATTCGGGAAGATTTCTTCCACCGATTTAGGTGAGGTAGAACACCTATAGATGGATTCAGGCCTCAATATAGACAAAGTCCCCTTCTGTGTCACGCCCAATACTCTGCGCAAGTTTACCCTAAAAGCTTTACTAAATATTGATAATATCGTATTACAACAAATAATTTCAAATTTAAATCGCGATACATTATATGGCAATTTTATGTCATTGCTTCCCTGATGCATATAAAGCCCAGCTGAGGTGCCTACATTTGATTGTCTGTGTTTTCAACGTTTCTCTCCATTTATCAAATTAATGTGATAGAGATGAGTCCCTAGTTATGGATTGTGAAGGCATAATTGATACAGACAGTAAATCAAAGTGACCTAATTACGACATTTTCCTGCAGACGATCCGAGACTGCCGGATGTACCAACCGCAAGTCCGCGCACCAGCCCTAACCCTAAACACACAACCATGGTGCCTGCCACATAATCAAACACTTACGTACCCCAACTGGCCTATCATCAGGCCAATTACTTAGCCGATGCCATGAACTTATGACAAACTTTAATAAGAATTGACATTCAGATAGTATAGTGATCAGTCTTCATATGATCACTGAGTTTTATTAATAAATTATTTATTAATTGCTTACAAAATACTTTTTCAATCGATGTTACAATCACGATAATATGGTCTTCAGTTATTTAATTGATCCGCAAGGGCCCCGTGTTTTATTTTCTCACAACATCTCCTAATTAAACAAACACTAGCTTTTTTGAGAAACTATAAACCAGTGAATTACCAGAGGTTGACCAACATGTCAATCCATGGTCTTGTATCGTGTCTGGTTGAACCGATGATCTCTATTAGTTCATGAAGATAGTTCAAGTCTCCATCAGTGCCTCTGATGCACTGGTTAGAAGCGCCGCTTTTTCAAGCGGAAAGTTGCGGGTTCAAATCCACACAAAAACCTTGCTTTTTCCCTCTCTCCCAAGGCGATATCCGTGAGAGGCGATGGTTATGTACAATGACATGATGTGGTAGCCAGAAGATGACCACTGTGGGAGACAGTCGGGAGATAACCACCGTGAGGGGCAGTCGGGAGGTTAGCCACCGTGAGAGGCAGTCGGGAGACAACCACCGTGAAAGGCAGTCAAGAGACAACCACCGTGAAAGGCAGTCAAGAGACAACCACCGTGAAAGGCAGTCGGGAGGTTAGCCACCGTGAGGGGCAGTCGGGAGACTAGCCACCGTGAGGGGCAGTCTCTCGAGAGACATCCTCATCTGACAGAAAAAGCCAAGTTTTATTATGTTGGCAAATAACCTGATGACATCTGTTTTAAAAGATGATTTTCCGTACATATCAAACATTTGTGATTTTTGCGACTTTATTATATTTTCCTTAACACAAGCACAATGGCAAATACTGAACTAAACAGCATTGATGATTAGTAACCATGTTTTTTTCTACATTACCTAACAATTTTATTTCTATCCGAAATAGATAAATGTATTATCCATCAGTAAGCATGGAGTGGATTTCTACTACTCAGCTGCAGGAATAACTTTATTTCTATTGATAAACATGGCTACATTATTATTTCGCCACATTGAAAACACAAACCAAAACATACGAACCAAAATTTATTCATAAAAGGCTATGCAGAAAAGAAAATGTGTAGTGACTACGTATCAGTTACTCCAGCACATCATAAAAATTGTCTGCTCAATTCTGGTTGTAGAGCGGGATGAAGATGCGCTTTCGTCGTCAAAGCGACGAGTATGGGCATGTTTTTCCCATAAAAACTAACTTAATATTAAGTATTCAAAAGGCCTTGAAAGTGGAAAATACACCAGCTTCGTGCAACATTATGCAGCTCTTGCCTTAACCCTTACCACACACAACTGTCCATGACATTACTATCGAAATACAATTCCGTGACAACAGAATGCTAAGGGTTAATTGAACGCATTATTGATTAATTAGATGACAAAAAGAATTCCGAATGTATTTATGAATCATATTTTAACATTACGTTGTTTATATTTGTGTCATTTAATAACAGAGAAAGTGAGTTTTTTCTCAAATATTGCTTCATTATCTTGTAAACATCATTTGGTGTCTACAGGAACTAAAGTTAAAACATTCACGATGTAATAGTTGATTTGACAGAGATATCCGGATAGCTCGGTATAAACGCAACTCTAATCCATGACTTTGGAAAGTCGGTGATGGTTGTGCTGTGGAGCTTCCAGTTATGGGAAATTTAGTGCAGAGTGCAGAGTGCTTGGTTAGTCATAGTTGTGCTGTACTGACCATCCGTCAGTCACTGTCATATGTTGTACTAGCTGACCAATGCGGTGACAGGAAAGCACTGGTTACCACTGTCCACAACAGTTCCAGTCAAATGTGCTATGAATGGACATTGGTCATGTGGTCATGGTTCTGATGATAAAACACCTTGGGTGGCCGGAACGTTGGATGAATACTGTCCACCACAGTTCCATCTCAGATCACCGTGTGCTCTCAGTGGACATTGGTCAATCGGTCATGGTTGTGATGGACTGACCAGTTGGGTGGCAGAAACGCTGGTTGCATACTGTCCACGAAGTGCTGTCGCCACATTAGTTCTAAGTTCACTAAACTATCATGGTCACGGAAGTAGGACACAACCTTTTCTCCGTGACAAATGTAGTTCTCATTCTTCACACTGTAACAGAAAATTACTCAAAAATCACACAAAAATCACACAAAAATGTAATGAAATGAAATTTTATTGATTTATAGTGCCCTTTTAACACATGGCTATCATGGCTATCAAAGACACTACGAATTTACGGTTACTATGATGAACTAGAAATACAAAGAATACAAATCACACAAAATGTCAATTCTGGTCCAAAATATCTAGGTATTGCTGAATTAATATCGAACATTTTTTTTTTAATTTAACTCTACCTTATTCTGCAGTAGAAAATCAAACAAAAATCTACTTGCCACCTGAGGAATTATGAAGTTGATAGCGAGTATTGCGCTTGACTTTGAATCTAGGGGTCCCTGGTTCAATTCCTGCTCTAACCAGTATACGACCTGTAGCATTTTTGGGGCAGATAACGTCTTAAACCTCCGTGCCCATGGGGGTCTGGGTAGCTCTTGCAGTGTGGCACTGTGAGGAAATTTTTCCTCTGATGTGGCTCTGTTTCAGATGTTCTATGGATGTTTCTCTATATCACTTACCTCCCCTTATGTCATCATTCCACTGTAAATAACCACTAACTATCATATAGACTCAGTGGAGTGTGCGACATATGTTGCCCTGTCTGTAGATGTTTGGAACCAGTGGCCTGAATGGAAAGAGGTCAAGTGTCTGCCCAGGCTCAGTGGGTTTTTCACAGTAGGTGTTTTCCCCCACCATTATACATGAGGCTAATCAATTTGTAGGCTAGCTGTGCAAAGGGCCTAGCATGGCCAAGACGATTACCTCGGTAATCAGCCTATAATTACATACATACATACAGATATTATGAACACTAGTTCTTCACGATTGTTAAGGCCATCAACTTCAGATCCACAGTTACAGTTATCATTTGTCCACATGATAGCTTTTAATAGACCACATGATCATTCCTGTTGACTTTTGACAATATGCCAAGGAGCGATGGAATGTTAAAATCATAACATTCGGGGAACAATGAATTTTTGTATCAAAAGGAATCTTCTTATCACCTTACATGGAACATTCGGTTTTATCAATGTGTTCAGGTTTGAGTACGAAGAGTAAAGCATTGTAATCCAATGTCTCTAATACTTGTTATCTAATGAAAAAGACAATTATTCCAGTGAATTCTTAAACCTGACATATATAAGCAAAAAGTGTCCAGGAACAAATAAGCCCTTGTCCTTCGTCCTACTAGATAGTTTTATTAGACATGTGTTTAGTAAGAATATTCCCATGTTCAATGGGCCGTGACTTAGCGCCCCATTCTGTACAACTGTTAAGAATAGCTGCGTTGAACTCACTTTATATCCAACTCCAACGCTCTGTTCACAACATCTTCATCAACGACCGAGACACCATAAAAATCCATGATCTGTCGCTGCAACAACTCTCTTCTCTCGATGGGGATCTTGTTGTAGCTATGCTTCAGCGCACTGTCACATTCACAACACAACTCGATATCATTGCAGAACATTGTGAAATTGTGAAATTAAAAACATATCCCGGAATTATTGAAATTATTGCAGAACCTTGCGAGATTTGAAACATAGTTCAAAATAATGGTCTTATGGTATATATATATATATATATATATACGTTAATATGTAGTTTGATTGATCTAAATTCATCTAACTGCTGATGAGGTCATTCAAATCAAATGTGTAGATGCCTCTTCATGCACTCCCAGCCAACATTCGACAATCTACAACTGTCAGCCAATTTAAAAGCAACCTCAAATAGCTTATTTAGCATTGCTTTCAGTAAATAGGTCAACAGTACTTGATTAATTTACCGTGAATCAACACTTTCAGAGAGAGATAGCTTGTTTCCGTTTCTCATAAATTTGTCATATCTATGGCGACTTTGCCTACATGTGTCCCTTTTTTCGATATTTGTTCTACTATTTACTGTATTATTCAACATTGTTATCCATTTCATGCTCACTGTAAACTGTACACAACTGTATCTAACATTGATCTGTATTACCTGTATACAGTTAGGTGTTAATTTTATATAATTTAAGTAATTACATTATAGTCTTAGACCAT
>WURV02226224.1:0-10192 GCA_011762755.2 Epimenia babai | reverse complement strand
ATATATATATATATATATATATATATACATACACATATAGGTTTTTATATATTATAAAGATGTATTAAATCTCAATTGCAATCAAATCAGGTATAGATGTAGTTAATGTACTTCATGCTAGCAGTTCAGTAGTTCAGTTATATAATTACAAGTAGATGAAACCCTGGTCATGTCTATCCCGAATATTTTTGCTGTCGCTCTGCTTCGTCTCATGCCGATCGTGCTGATGATAACGGTGCCGTGACAGAAGGCTCCGGTGGTGACGACCCTGAATCACGACGTGACCTCCCTCAAACTCAACAGTAACCCCTTGGGCTGGAGCATCAGTAACGTCGCGGACTTCATGATCTCCACTGATTGCGCTCATCTAGCGAAACACCTCAAGGAACAGGTGAGTCCAAACCACGTGCTGTACACTGGTCTGGTACACTGGTTTGGTACACTGGTGTACAGCGTAGGGATGTCGTATTCATATAACCATGAAAATTATCATGTGGTACACAGGCATATGGCATGGAGATATAAAATTTGTACGTATTTTATACATAGGATATAGACTACGAACTTGCGTGGCCCATCATCGGCCCTTTACAGAACTAACCAGGACTTATGATTATTACGATGTCACTACGGATAACTTCACTCAGTGTCGGGGGGGGGGGGAAGCGGTACGAGAGGTTGTGAGTGGCATCCAAAACATGACCGGGTCAGAAGGGGAGGAAGAGGGGGGAGAAGCGTCCGCGTAACCTCGCTCTGAAGCACCATACACATTAAATAACAATATCCAACAATGTCTTCGGGAATAGCATTTTACATGGTAGATCGAGACTGGTGTATTGACCTTACTTATAAGGTTACAGTCCTGCATCACCTGATTAATAATGTAGTCAACATAGTCAACACAGCCGCCTGGCCCGAGGAGAGAGGGGCGTCTCTAAGGTACCTAATTACATTACGGGACGCGCTTACACTAGAAACGGTCTGTATCTAGCTCGCATGCAGCATTTCGCCCCGCCCTCATCCGATATAAGCGATAGGTCAAGTTAATGGTGACCTTTATCGACCTAGTGAATGCCGCGTTATTTGCTCCTTTGTTTATTTAATGGTTATCTGAATGATTTGTGTATGTACAGGAAATAGACGGGCAGGCATTCCTTCTCCTGACTCTACCGACGGTACAGGAACACTTACACCTCAAGCTCGGACCCGCCATCAAATTATGTCATCTCGTCGAGAAGGTCAAGGTCACGTTTTACGACAAATTCGCTGCCTAACGCACGCATACACACGCGCGCGATAAAACCCATCTACCATTCGACTTTTATCTATTTAAATTCGGCGTGACTTTTGTTTATGGATGAATTTCCGAACGCAAATCGCGTTAGTGGGCGAGATCTCGCCCTGCCGCGGTCGAGAGGAACTCGTGTCGGCGTTAGGTGAATGCGGGCGGTGGTTGCGCGCTCGGTGAAACCTCGCGAGGATTATGGGAACATTCGCGTCTTGGTTAAAGCGAGTCATTCGGCATGCGTTAACTAAGTTCGATTGACCACTCGGACATCGCTGTTATTACGGTCAGTCAACGCTAAATCGTATGTCGGTACAGTCCGTGATTTTCCACACGCAAGTTGTAGTTGTTTGTGGTACACCAGTGTACGGAGTCTAGTTTACGAGGGATGAAATGGTACACCAGTGTACGGAGTCTAGTTTACGAGGAATGAAATGGTACACCAGTGTATGTAGTCTAGTTTACGAGGAATGAAATGGTACACCAGTGTATGTAGTCTAGTTTACGAGGGATGAAATGGTACACCAGTGTACGGACTCTAGTTTACAAGGGATGAAATGGTACACCAGTGTACGTAGTCTAGTTTACGAGGGATGAAATGGTACACCAGTGTACAGAGTCTAGTTTATGAAGGATCGAATGGTACACCAGTGTACGGAGTCTAGTTCATGAAGGATGAAATGGTACACCAGTGTACGGAGTGTCGATTTATAAACATGAGCGATGAAGAACTGATGGTATACAGTCGACATATTCGTGTAAACGATGACGTTTGAAGTGAAGTTATTGCCGAAAAGAACGACGACGACGACGACAACAAAAACAATCATGTTCCAACCGCGTATTGCACTGTGCAGTTTGATAAAGTACGATTCTAGTCACACTGTGGCAATGGCGCATTATTATCAGGGCATCGTATATATGAGTGTCGTATACTCCGATGATCCGTGTATACCCAGTCGTATAGCCGCTTGTCCTGGGACGTTAACAGGGATATTCTAGTAACGGGGATATTCTAGTAACGGGGATATTCTAGTAACAGGGATATTCTAGTAACGGGGATATTCTAGTAACAGGGATATTCTAGTAACAGGGATTTTCTAGAAACGGATTTTCTAATGTGATGGTAATTAGGGTAGCTAATGTGGTTCTATAAATAGCTGGAGAGAAATGCACAGGAAAAAACCTATACCTATAGCTACAGGGACGGGATTATTCCAGTGCATTTAGGGATTTAACGCCGTTTTTTAGAACCGCTGGTGTTTGAAGTTCGGGTTTTTTAATGAATGCTTAAATGGCGGATGGAATATAATAAAAGGCACTTATAACCGGTACATTCTAATAAGAGAGATATTCTGATAAATAAATATTCTAGTGACTGGTATATTCTAATAAGAGGAATTTTCTAATAATGAAAAAATACTAATAATTCTATCGACGGGAATATTCCAATAACTTGTACACTCTAGTCACGAGAACATCTCAACCGGTATATGGCAATAACTGGTAAATTCCGGCTACAGCGATATCCTTATCGCAAGAATAAGTTACTACAGATGAGGAAGGAATGCCAGTTTAACAATATGGAAATTTCCCCCTCAACATTGTCACGTACTATGAAAACTGTCAAATTCCAAGTTTAGCGAGTCAACACTAACAACCGACCAAGGGAACGTACTCCGGGGAAAACGAATAACTATGTAACGTGTTTGGTCAGCTCTCGGACAGGATTCTCTCCCTTGACGAGGCCAGTTTAGTAAATCTGTATTTATTATTTCTCCCCCCGCCCCCATGCGAACTATTTGTCACTAGTCGTATATTAACGTATGCTCTCCCAATTCCTCATCGTTTTCGCCATGAATTTTAATACACATTCCCCGTCGTATATCGCTTGCAGTTACGGCGGTCTACGTTGCGTGTTAATTTATTTACGATACGTGCTATTATTGAAAATCGCGTGTATATCGATGAAGTTAGTGTCTCGTATTTCGTGCTTTTACTCGACTTATTATTTTTTTTTCGACAGTACATGTATATAAGTGAGTGTTATGTATAGTAACTATGTAAGAGAAGCGTGCGGATTACTAAGAATTTGTTACGGTAACGGTGGATTATTGGTACAGCAGCGAGCGCTGTATCCAGAACAGGGAGTGGGGCTCGACGCAAACATTCGGTGGATCTATGGTGGGTGTAAAAGTTGTGGAAGCTTTTCTAAAAATAGATTAAATATAATTTAAAAAATTTATTTCAGTGATTAATTTATCGTCTTATGTATTCACAAGTTGATGTAGTCTTGTCTTGGGGCCCCCATCATGTTCTGGTTCAGTGTGCAAAAACGTTACTTCCTCTCCGATTAAAGCTAATTTTGATGTTTCGCGTATGTAAAGCTATTTTAAGGGCCTCGGTAAAATGAAATAATGCTTATGATTGAATTATATACGGATATAATGACGTCGAAGCTTTCGGTATTCATGAATGTACTCGAAAAATCATTGATGAATCGAACGGATGTGATGGGGGTTAATGCAAAACGCAGTAACGAATTCATTAACTAAATTTCACTTTCAAGATCTCCGCTCTCCAAGATCGGCTGTGTGATTGACTCGCGTGGAGCCTCTTTTTATCACGTTTATCTCATCGCGAATGTAGGTCGCGCACGCGCAGACACGCACAAGCTCGGTTCAGGGCCATTGTCAGACTATGTATAGATATTGGTCAATTTTCATGGTCACTTTTCACAGTTATAGTCGACACGATAGAGATAGTGGTCTTTTTTGCATACAACCATTTTTTTGGGTGAAAATGTAATATTTCCATCCACAATGCCAAAACTCATCGCAGACTGCCAAAATTTATCAAAATCACCGGGCGTGGATCCCCCGATCGCTGCGTTTTCATCCACTGCGACCACTTCTATTTATGGATTCAGTATTTCCTTATCTCACACTGTAAATACGTAAAAATACGAAAAAAAGATCAATGATATAGCCGTCATATTTTTACTACAAATTTAAATATATTCATAATTACACTTGCCTTTTTACGTTAAACTTGTACCAGATCAAGTCATAGGATATGGTGTAACCAGATGGCGTTACCCTCCTGGCTTGTATGTTATACCTTATAGAGCCGTGCACAAATGACTTCTGTATCGAAGGTGAGCGCTAAGCCGCGAACGCATATACAGTGTATTAATTTGGATTCTCAAAAATTAATTTATATCGATTCTAAAGAGTGAATGCATTACGACTTGTTTTAGAATTTGCTAGTTGTAGACCAGTGTAATTCTGTTATTAGAGTCCTTGTGTTACGATGTAATGTGTTATAGTTTTGTTTTATTCCCCAATAGAGAAGGCTGTGAACTACGATCTTTTGACCCGTTGTTGACTTTGTTGTGGTAAACAGTAATAGTTAATGTTTGTGCACTTTAGGCGTAGTTAAATGAACTTGTTCAAGATAACGGCGCGCGCTGTTATCTGCAGTACTTTGTACCATGTTTTACGATTATGTATGCAGCTTATAACTGCTACAAGATAACACACTGTCCACTGTTTTGTATGATAATTCATGGTTAAGTATTAAGAAAAATCACGTTACTCCTTATCGACAACGCTATCAATACCACGATCACCCAATTCACCAGCACCCCCATCAACACAATTCCACCATGATCTCCTCACTGCCCTAATGACAACACACGGTATTAGTTAATTAGGCTCGTCATGTCTCGTTACATCCCACAAGTCGATGCTGACGATGGTGATGGTGTCCGATACGTAACGTAACGTACAGCTCGCACGGTAAATATCCCCGACACGCGGATTCTCGTCGAAATCTATAGCAAAAGCGTTGCCTAGTAACGCTGTACCAAGATGGAGTCGGATATTTATCAGCGTCGATCGATGGATGCGTCGCTCTCGTTCGGTTCTTCAGTACGCGACTGATACGCAATGTCGCGTCGATATCTTGTTTAGTTCGGAAGAGTGCCACACAACGGTACATAATTATAATTACCCGTGTCGTCCGTGTACAGTTCACGCGTAATGCTGTGGGAACTACCGAGAGACGATAGGCGTTAATTAGATAGGCGTCATTATACCCTTTGCACCGGGACACACCGACAGCGAACGTCATCCGAGTTATAAATATCGTATTAAAACAAAACGACAGCGTGGTCTACATTTCGAGGTCAACCTCATTTGTATAGCTTATCTAGGACACAGATGTAGCAATTATAGTTATTAATATACGTACTACTAGTCCTAAAATAATTTCTTGATATCGTTTTCGACTCGTTGAATGGACGGGGCTTATTTTTTGATTGCAGGTATACGGTTAAAAGCATGCGTCTTTCAGTTGCTTCAACTATGAAAAGCTATGAAACTAAGAAAACTTCTGTATATTTTTTTCGTAGTGTATCGATGATTTTGTTATATTGAACAGCGTTGTTCAGATAACAGTATCAAAACCAGTCGACGCTAAAACACATATTAGTAGTAAAACCGACTACAGCTGCCGTCAGCAAATTTTGAGCCAGATTTGGCGATTTGGCAGATTGTGTGAAAAAATTTTGAATAGGATCACATAGCGCGGCGTGCAGTTAACTGCCACTGCGGCACCGAACGATGACGAGTCGGTCACCATGCGGACACGAGACAGCAGCCGAGAGGTGTGCTAGCCAGATGCTGAAGATGGGCATTGAGTCGCCAAGGTTTGTTAGTGTTTCTTTCGACACGTTATATCGACCGTACGTACTGTCGTGTTTTGAATTTAACAGAAGAGCCGGTGTAATATCCCGCTTTGCTGAGTCTAGAACATTCTACGAAAAACGAACCTGTATTATTGGTCTTTGAATTACGCCATTTTCTAGCACCCTCTACTATTTACACATACCTTTAAACAAACAAATATATATATACATATATATGGATAACTTTAATGTGCACATTTTTTCTTACAATTATTCTGTATAAGTTATTTTAATTCAGGACATAGAACCCATTTTCGAAATTTTGAAGTGTACCTACATGCGAACGATATATGATTACTCTTGCATTATTTTTTCTTTATAAGACGAATATGGCTATTCATATCACACGGCAATGGTAAGGATACCTGTGGAGAAATAGACAGACAATACTGTAAACGGCGACAACTTCATACACGGTGTTAATGGGGCTAGCCGGTGTCGTCCCATCAGAGGTGTGGGTTTCTGTGCATTTCTTTCCAACTTCATACATAGCATCAGAACATCTACAAATTTCAGTCTATTAAAAGTATCTCAGACAATATAATTCTAGTTATGTAATATACACACTAATTATATCGCTAGAAATACAATGGAAATTGTGGCATACACCCCGCTTCAAAGCCTCTTGCGCAGCATGCCAAATGACGGTTTACAACAAGTCTTTAGGGTAAGGTAGCTCTATAACAGGCGCCACCAAGACCCTCGCTAATTTAAATTCCCAGCGCATATTAATTCGTGTTGACACTAATCAATTTCACTGGTACTTTCTTATGGCTAAGTCGACAAGAGCAAATGGTACCTCACCCAAGGATACCAGGCAAAAACACTTAGTAATGATCAGCCGGCTCTCTATCAACGAAGCTATGCGGTTACGGCTAATTATACGTTATTACCATTACTATGTGTAATTGTATTCTATTTTATCTGATTGACTGAAGATGATGCATATAGATCTCATGTAAATAATATATATACATATACAATAATACCCCAAACCCAAGACCTTTTAACGTAACGATACGATCGTATATTAAATCTCATCCAATTGACTGTAGTCAAAGTTCTGGCGCGAGTTCCTTCTACTTCCTTTTCTTGTTCTGATATTCGCAAAATGGTCCTCTTTATATTCGCCTGCCGCAGGACTTGTTCATTGATCATTTTCTGTATTTATGGTATCTCCATCATCTCGCGGAGGAGCCCCATTTCCGCTACTTCAAGTGTATTCATGAAGGCGATTTGTAAACCGTATAATACTACCTGAATCCAATACTCGCCCACAAAGCATCGAAATCATTATGATCAATGTATTCAGCATTCCGATATAAGTGAAAATACGAACGCAATGGGTGATTTTGTTGTATTTCACTTTCATTTTTTCATTTCCGTAATAGCGCCGTCGACATACTACAAATTTGTTATCGTCTGTATGATTCATTTTATTAATACAAATACCACAGCATGGCCGATTATTTGATAACTGGCGGCACAGGATATGTTCCCGAAGACGGGTTGACCGGTTCTCAACTCTTTACATCTGGGGAAGGTTTAACTTACAAGTAAGCAGAATTTCCGTTGTTTTTTATTATCATTGGATCTAATTTCGTGTTACAACTATATTATTGATTGAATTTGTTTGCTGACGTGTCAAGTTAAGGTATATTAAAATGAAAGTGTAAAATTTCATTTTCATTATGTACACATGGGATCATGAGAATAAAGGAATTTTCCTCCTTGTACACAGAATTCTGAACGCACAACTCTTGGCTCAGTGAACTAGGTCGGTCCTGCCCCCGATGTTCCACTATGACTGACACCTGATGGCTTGAGCGGAAAGCAGATACTCTAACACTAATCCTAACCCTGACCGACCTAGATCACTGCGCCCAACTCTCGAATACTCTATATTGTGTGTGAGATACGGTGTGTAGCCAAATACACTTTTATTGTGCCCGAAATGGTTTCAAGGCGAAATAATTCGTCGATGAAGCCCCCATGATGCCATGACAGTACTGATACTTATTCAACACTTTGCGGCACCGTACAGGTGATTTTACTAAACGTAGGTTTTGATCATTGGAAAATTTACTGCTCAAAAACATCCTGCAAACTGCTACTGCTTTATTTTATAATCCTCATTTTTTGTTATGAAAGCATCAAAATCTATATGTAAATAGAAGTTATAAGACCCTAATTTTGTTACTATGGATTATGAAATATTTTGTATTACTATTGTCTGAGATGAAGATATATTAGTGATAGTAATCAGTGCTCTCTTCTTTTTTTCAGTGATTTCCTGATACTCCCTGGCTTCATTGACTTTGTGTCAGAGAGTGTGGTAAGTTCTATTGCGATAAGGCAGATTATTTTACGCGATACTGTTTTATTTTATACATTAACGACTTTAATTAATGAGGAGGTAACTGTCATACTATGTAAATTAACTAACCACTAACAATTGAGGGCTCTTAGTATAGTGGGTAGAGCATTTGACTTGGATTCCAGAGGACCCTGGTTCAATTCCCATTCTAACTAGTATATTACCTGTAGTGTTTTTCAGGCAGTAAGCGCCTCAAATCCCACCTAACTAACTAACTCACTAAGTAACCACTACCAAATCATTTTATATAATGTACAAGTATGCCTCATCCCATGCAATGAATATTGAGTAGGTCACGAGGTATTAGACATACTTTTATATGGAAGATTGTGTCAAGTCTGATGGTAGATAGTTTACAAGATGTCGTTAGTGTGTTACCTGTCTTTTTTCTGTTATATAAACCCACGTCATGTTCGTCTACTCAAATAAGTAGGCCGTATCGTGTTGAGGCAGTGAAACTTGACAGGCTGGGGTTGACTTTTAGCGCGTTTTATTAAATACTTATGAAACGAAACTTAGTTGACAGAAAATCTTTTGCGAAGTTGAGTAAAAATATTTTATGCCTTTATCAGCTGATTTGAAGTCATTGTCAAATATATGTAACAAGATGGTAATTAGGATAGCCAATATGGTTCTATAAATGGACTCGAACCCATGACCCCCAGATAACCGGTCTGGTACTGTACCAACTGAGCTACAGGGTGAGGTAACTCTAGTAAGGTGTATTGTGTGTGCAGTAAAGTGTATTGTGTTTACAGTAAGGTATGTTGTGTATACAGCCAGGTCTATTGTGTTTACAGTAAGGTGTGTTGTGTTTACAGTAAGGTATATTGTATTTACAGTAAGGTCTATTGTGTTTACAGTAAGGTGTGTTGTGTTTACAGTAAGGTATATTGTATTTACAGTAAGGTGTGTTGTGTTTACAGTAAGGTGTTTTGTATTCCCACAGGACCTGTCATCGGCTCTCACACGTAAAATCACCCTCAAGGCCCCGCTCGTCTCATCGCCGATGGATACCGTCACCGAGTCCCACATGGCTATCACGATGGCGGTACGTTGCAGATGTGACCCACATATCTTATTGAAGGCACGCGCGTCGCTCGGTCCCGGTAATGCAGCTGGTTGAAGCGCGGGTTGAAGCGCGGGTCGAAGCGCGGGTCGAAGCTCGGGTCGAAGCTCGGGTTGAAGCGCGTTCCTTTATGCAATTCGATGCCGGGTTTCTAGGATTTTTTCTTGCGCCTTGCACTATATGAAATGAGGGAGATTTTCATGCCCATCCCGGGCATTAAGAGATGGTTATATTAAAGTGCATTATTGTAAAATCTCCCCCTAACCTGTGGCCGCAGGTAGTTTATTCACGCCGCTGGTCCCAGACACTAACGGAAATTGTATCTCGCCCATTCCACTTAATCTGCTTGAATTGATTATAATCCATGCCACAGGAAATGCCACAGTATACCAACTTGAATGCAAATCAATCTAGACTCTTATGATATAGCCACTACAGTACCTGCCCACATCAAGCACGATGGATGTAGATATCCACCCCGTCTGTTTACACCCCACGTGTCAAATTCATGCAGCAACGCACATAATTACTTAAATATGTTACATATGGCACCATCCTTTAAATCTTTCCTATCGCTAAAATCAGTCTGTGACAGATGATAAGACAAGTACAGTCAAACCTCTATTAAGCGGCAACTCACGGGAATCACGAAAAAGTGACCGTTAAGACAGGTGGCCGTTTAATCCAGGTTTGACATTTTGACTAGTGTAC
>WURV02226213.1:0-10192 GCA_011762755.2 Epimenia babai | reverse complement strand
CATCCAATACCACGTGATATCTCTCGAGCAATGAAAATGCACTTTTACCTTGCCACAGCAGGGAAAGAAATGACGCGAGCCGGAGACCAAACACACTGTTTCGCTCACAAGACAGGATCTTATTCATCCTACTACAGTGTATCCAATGATATAATCCACAGATCGCCTAGTGGTTAGAACTTTGCACTTCAGAGCGAACAATCCGGGTGCTATTCCCGCGTTCTCCAGTATACCATCACTGATATTAGTTACTTAACCTTGGGGGAAATGGAAGAAGATGACTGCCACCAATGATTTATGGCTTAAGGTTAGCAGTTGCAGCGAGATTATATATGATATTCTCTCTTGGGTATTTCCGTTTCTATCTATACCGTCAACTCAGAGTACCCGACTCACGACGTTTCGCAGGAGAGTGTGTGACAGGGGTAACGGGTATTATTCGAAACCGAGTTTGCGCTGTGGCAATTTCTCGCGTATAATTAATAAGACGAAGGAATTTCGGTAAATATCGTAATGGAGATCTAGAATAGCCTTAAAAAACAGGTGTCACTGGCACAACTCTCGTAGCGGATAAAATAAAGCGTGATTTTACTGGTTGTTTTTCATGTTTATAGTGAGCACATAGGATGTCTTGTCTTAACGCACAAGCGTGTGAATACGAATTCAAAAACTGACATAAAAACGGAACGTTAATGAGGCTGTGATTAGTAGTCACAGTGGTTCTATAATCAACATGAGAGAATGACGCAGAAAAACCTTGCCTCTGGTGGGAGTTCGAACCCACAACCTCCAGACAACCGGGCTGATGCTATACCAACAGAGCTACAATGTCGATTTTCTAGTACGCATTTCCGTGTCTGCAATAACTTTGCAATAACGTTGACGACTATCTACCGCGGTGCTAAAAATACATAAAATACATGGCTTTTAAAATTTTTTTCGCTGCATTTCCCTGCTGTTTTCAAGAATCAGATTGAAACAGTGACAGCAAACTGCTCGTGTCCAGGATGGATGAAATTGATTTCGGATTTTTACTCCAAGATCTTCTCGGGTGAAGTGCACTTTGGCGGAAACAGACGACAGCCTATCGTGTCTTGACGATCAAGAGTAAATATTCATTATTTTAAATGAGTGAATGAACAAACTGATGTCTTAATTCAGTAAGATAAGACTTAACACACCACGTCATAATAAAACGAACAATCATACAACCGAATAATAATTCCATTTCTTATTCACGCCGGATAATAGCACCTAAGAATGTAAACGATATATGAATAAATGCGAGGTAGACCAAATAACTTGTTTACATCAGATGTAACGTTTGTTATATGTACATTCTATTATATTATCACTTTATTGTATTCACACTCTGGTGTATAATAAGCGATTAATTACAAATGACACGACTATTGTAATTATTGGGGATGTAATAACGGGTCATGCCAATTCTTCCTAATTCTCATTATGTATTATTATTAAGCACATGTACCACGATGCGTGGATAACACTCCAGAACGAGTGCTGTTTAGATATGTACCCTCATGAACTACATAGGCAATACATGGATCGTCCGTGCCCCACTGCTTGACAGATGCGTATGGAACAGTGGAGCGATAACATGACGAAGTTGATTCACGTTTAAAGACTATTCAAAGTAATGTTGGACTCCCGCAACCAACCAAAAGGCTCAAGTTGGTTTCGTAAAGACAGCAACTGCAGAATCTAACAAATAACTACAAATAAAGGAAAAATTATTGATCTTTCTCGCTGAGACGGGGCATTCTTTGCTTAAAGAGTAGTAATTTGTAGTTGTACATATATCAAAATATCAAATAAAATGTTTTTAGCCAGATATGATCCATTTACGTAATGTTGATAATTACTTGTTGAATGACCAAACAGTATCGGTGCGATAATCCTTGCCTTGAATACACTGCGTTAGGAATAATGCGAGATTTCTACAGTATGTCTGTAATTCGGGTCATTTTCTGTTCGGAGTAACAGGGCATTAGAAATAACGAGAAATAGAAATAATGGGAACCCGGGTGATAACAGATCCTAAACCTCTTATCTAGCACGTGTGTCATTCTAAATGCTACAGCGTCAATGCGTATAACAAATGGAAAGGTAAGTGGATTTCATATTATTGTGTAAATTACGTATGTACAAAAGTTGACATGTGGTTGTTCTATCGCGTGGTGTCTGATAATTCAATGATCCAAACAATGGCCATTTTTTCTTATATAATAGATAGACAAGTAGTGTTACATGTGCTAAAGCTTAGAAAAAATGCGCAAATATGCCTACAATTACCAAAATGCGGGTTTGCGAAAAAAGACCAATTGTACGTTTCAACCCATTTATGCAAGTTCCCACTTCTGGAGTATCATAAACCTCATCACATTGTTGGATATCTATTTTCACTTTGGTGGGAATTGCATTCCAATTTTGTCGATAGGACCTTATTCTTAAAATTAATCCAGTTTTTCATGTGCAGAGTTAATTACTCGTAGTTCTGGAATTCAACATGGCGGCGCCCATGGAAAAACCCCATGAATAAAATGAGCATCAGAGAGAAACAGTGAGTACTTCTATACAAAATTTCCGCTGCAAATATTTCCAATCCAAATGTCTACTTTGGTTTCTTGTGTCAACTGGATTTTATATATTTATATATTTATATACTGGTTTATGTATAATACAAAGCTGGCAGAATAATATCTTCTTGTCCTAGCCGACTGCAGAGTGACTTAGCAAGGGGATGCGATTAGATCAAAGCGTATATCACATCGTATCATGGCCCACCCAGCCAAGGTGCAGATGTTACCAAAAAATACTAAAAAAGTTCACAATAAATGTCAACATGCCCTCTAATGAGAAATGTTTCCAACTTAATTAATCACTTACAGGATATCCACCAACTTATGACACCCATACATTATAATGGCGTATTGTGAAATTAAAATAATACTAAACTGTCGCACTCGTGTGATAAAAAGACGAACATGCATGAAACGTGGATTTTAGTTTAGATATACATGACTATATTAAAGTTAGTTTCACTGCCATCGTTTGAGTTGTCTGTTTTACACATGAACCGTCATAGTTTTGAAGTATACAGGTTCCGAAACTTCACGACCCATTCGTGCATGGCCCCAACTTGTTCGGCGGTGCTAAATTTTACTTTATATGGTGCAAAAATGAAAAATTATTATACAATCAATATAGTCAATTTAGTTACAAAGTAAAACCTACAACATATCCGAATTTTACGAAAAAAAATTAACCTTATGCATGAATGGGTTTTAAGTGCTGCTTTGCTAAATATTCTATCAAACGTGATGTTAATTGGGATAGCCATTGTGGTTCTCTATATAGCTGGAAGGAAATGCACAAAAACGCTATATTTCTGCTGGGACTCGAACCCACGACCTCCAGATAACCGGTCTGGTGCTCTACCAAGCTACAAAGGCAAACTTTCTCCTGCGCATTTAGGTATTTGACACCGTTTTCAAGACGTGGTAGAGCACCAGACCGGTTATCTGGAGGTCGTTGGTTCGAGGGTACGAGTCCCATCACAGGTATAGGTTTCTCTGTGCATTTCTTTCCAGCTATTCTATCAAAAACCTGTAAGAAATCTTACCAAATCTTTTGTGCTACTCAAACAAGAACTTACACACCTTAATCCGATTGATAAGTTAATGTGCACTTAAATGACGAGAGCTGGAGTTAACTACAATAGAATCAAATGATTAGTAAAAACTGGAGCGTCGCACTTGGTCAACATGGTCGGTGAATACTTGTTATCTAACATGATGATAGGGATCGGCACTCCCAGCTATCTTCCTTACCGCGGCCATTTTGTTTTTGGCATTCATTTCCCCTGCTACCCATTACAACTGTTATTTTAAAGGATCTTTTCATCGCCATAAGTTCTTGAATTGAAAGGGCTACGAACACGGTCGAGCGTCCATCCACTGTACTTTAACAGTGCATTTCTTAGATTTGATATAATATAAATAAATATCTTACAAGAAACCTAGAAATTCAGAAACGGTTTAATGTCCACGGTTTAAAAGATAAGAGAAGAGTTGCTTTTCATTGATCAAAACCAAATGACGGATTAAAAAGAATGCTGGCTGCCGGTCAGTATTGTTTCTAGCTTAGTTTGTGATTAGATTAAATATTTCGTTCAATTTTCATATCTATATTGTATTGGTGTATAACCTAATAAAGATACATACATATAATTATGTTGTGGTCATCAGTCTTCTGGGTACTTGTGGGTCAACCTACGCGTTGTGTTTCTTTTTACTACGGCATAAATAGTACTCGATATTAATTCGAGACATCGCGTAACATTGTAGAGCATAATTATTACAACGAAAATAAAGTTAAGTGTAATGAGGTGTAATAAGGTGTAATGAAGTGTAATGAAGTGCGATAAAGTGCGATAAAGTGCAAAGAAGTGCTATAAAGTGCGATAAAGTGCAAAGAAGTGTAATGAAGTGCAATGAGGTGCAATTAAGGGCAATGAAGTGTAATGAAGTGTAATAAAGTGTAATGAAGTGTAATATGGATGAATGGTGGAAACATTAATTTGGTACAGTTTCAGTCACAGTTTTATAACTGCTGGTCTTCGTCTGAACGCGCCTGCGTATACACATTTACTTACATTCGGCCAGTTCATGCAACGTCGCAAGATGGAATTTATCGATAGTAAAAAACTTCTATTTTCTATTATGTACTGTGTATACTGTTTGCACATATGATACTATATGCAATAAAGATTTCATTCTTCCATGATACAGGTGAATTGTTTATTTTTGTCTCTTCATTTTCCAACACGCGGTAGTAACTGCTGTAACAGCATCAATGAGCTTATTAAAAATACGCGAATTGACCGCGCTGTTAATGGTCGTAGACGATGTGGTTCTATGAATAACTGGAGAGGAATGCATATTATATGTCGACTGTTGACTGTTGTATACAAAACCGCCAAGGGTGGCATCGATACAGTAGCTCATGATTGGAGTCTTAACATGGCTAGAAGTTGAGACATTTACAGCATCCTTTCATCACTATGTGGTCGATCTCCATGTTGGTCGCGTCGTTGTTGGACGTGTTGCCGATGTAGACAACTGCCTCGTACACGAAGTTGTCTGGTTGCCCGCACGTGCAGCCCCTACAACCGGTCTGTGGGCTGCAACACGCGTGGGTTCCGACATATGTTATGATGCGAGCACCTTTATATGACAGAGATATCTATCCGAAAGACGCAATCCTGCAAATAGAGCTGTTTTGATCACTATAGAAAAAAACCAGGCTCGCTGACCTGGCGAAGTATACCTGTATATTTCAGTTAGACTGTGAGATTCTACCTTTACTTTTCGTCTTATACGGTTACTGCAACTGCGTCCTATTCTTATGTAGTACATAAGACGAAATTTACGCCATCTCTGTGGTGATTCATATATTCTTTTATCTCTTTATCTGTATAGACAATTACGCATCCATTGGTTAGTAACGTGGCTATATGAACATCAACTTACAGGCACGATTCTGTGACGAAGAACTGTCTGGAGCCTTTCATCTGAACAATGCGGCGCTCGATCCCCTGCAGGTTTTTGCCTTCGGTTGGTGACACCTCAGTTCGAATTCTTAAAAGAGAAGTCAGCGCTATGCACCGCATATGATTATGGCATTGGAACAATTAATATCGAAGTATATTAACAAATTTGGGCAACAAATATTTGATAATGCAAAATTCACATTTCTCGAATACATAGAAATACTCTCATAGAAAATCTCTACACGGGCACGCGACAAAAGTCACCATCGAAACGTTGCAACATGCTGTGATGTTTTAGAGAAAGCGGCACAGGGAGCGCCGAGGCACGTAGAGCTCTCCTGGTCCCAGTCTTAAACGCGGCGGTATCGAAAAAGTTTTTTGTACCTTTTTTGTGGCAGCTCAAACTCTTATACCATTTCGCCATAACAACCCCCTATGTTACACGTTGCTGCCGTGCTTGTTATTCCTCTCTGTTTGTCTACATGCGTGTGTTCCCACCCAATTGTACAATTAAATAAATGAATGGGTGTTACTAGATTTTAGTTATCGTCAGTCTAATGAATTGTCTACCAATGAAAGGCTTGCATCTTGATATGACTCGCATCGACATTACTAGTTGTTTTGTACATTCAATCTTGTATGTCTTTATTCTCTTTCAAAAAACTACTCAAACGTCACCTCCTTCACTAACCCCATTCAAGGATATTGGCCTACACCGCTACACTTTAGTTGATATGCTACAGCATCGTAAATGCTGTAATACTACATTTCATATTTAATACTGCAATATTGTAAGGTCTCTATCCTCTCTCTCCCCCGCTCCCCCTCTCTCTCCCTCTTGCTCTCCCTCTCTCCCTCCCCCTCTCCCTCCCTCTCCCTCCCCCTTCCGTTTACTCCCCGGTAAATCTCCGCCATGGATACCCTACAGCGTGTAACAATGACCTAAGATCACGTGATTACTCAAACTGAAAGCGCAAAGTGAGTGTTGGTAAGGAATGTCTGCAGCTAAATGCGAATGAATGAATGAACGCTTTATTAAGCAACCAGTGCCAAAATACATAATTATGCATAATTAATGCAAAATCATAATTATATAAAATTATAGACATTGTAAAGTATATTAACGTTATCGAATAGGAGTTACGCTGTATTATAAAAGAAACAAACGTTAATATTAACGGCGCGGGGTGTGTTATCTGGATTATGAATGGCAGTCACGACCGGCTATTGACTGATCGACTAATGTATTGAATGCCAATTGTGTAATCAAAACGCGCTGCTAATGTTTTGTCAATAGACTGTTTACAGTCCATACGCGACTCAGTCACGCTGCGTAACTGGTAAAAAGCCGACTAAGTATAAGGTATTTGATCGAACTTCAAAGAGCCCGCGGGCCACATCTGAGGTGCCGGGTACCGCTATTTGGGCAACCCTGCCCTACGCCATTCCTCGTGTAGTGCCGCGTCTAAATCGTCAAGATCTTGTAGTGACGGCTTTCTCCGGGTTAATTTTCGACCAATCATATCCCGTATCTGCTTAATGGGATGAGATCGGTACTTCCTGCTGGCCATGGTACAGTGGAGCGTTGTGCCGCAGAAATTCTAAAACTGCGCGAGATCTATGGGCTCCTGCATTGTCATCCATGAAAACTGGACGTGAATTAAGCACATGGTCATCGAAATGTGGCACCACTGCGTTTTCGAGGATTTCGTTGTGGTATCTTTGACCAGTTAGTGTTCCTTGAATTGTCTAAACACCTAACTCACAGTGATAAGACAAGCAGCCCCAGATCATTACGGCCCCTCCGCCAAATGGAACCGCTTCGCTGATGTTCTTTTTGTGCAAAGGTTGCCCCACGTTGCCTCCAAACTCGATTTTCACGGTCGTTTGCATGCAGAAGAAAGCAACTCTCATCTGAGAAATGAAGCTTTCTCCATGGTTCGAGTGTTGCCGGTGGATACACCACTCCCTTCTCTCCCGTTTGGGAAGCTGCTTTAGTTGAATTCTTCGTATTGGTCATTTGGCACGATAACCGATATTCCAAAGCCGAATGCATACAGTTCTTGCAGAGAGTAGACCGTGTTTCCGCCACATTGTTCGTGAGGCGTTACTATTGGCAAAGCGATGTCTTCCGAGGCGTCTGTCATCGCGTTCGCTGGTTTTCTTGGGTCTTCCGGGCCTTACATGATCCTTCAAGTCAGCAGTCTCTCTATATTTGGTGATCAGTCTATATATCTATATATCCCTATAATTCGCCATTTTTATCCTATTGATTTTTTGTGAAAGTACGTCTTGGGTGGGGTTTAACTTTTTCCCCGAAGTATATTTTGATTTTCGATAATAATTCAAAAATGGTCAAAGTAGTAAAATAACAAAATATCAATATAACATCGGGTTATTATAGCGGTCCACTTACGACGTGCAGCAACCGTGGTATATCGCCGCCTTAGCCCTCCGCTTACTCCGCGACATCTTCGCTTCGGATAACGGTGACTCCCGCCTTTTCCTGACATATTCTCCCTGTTTAGTGGGGTCACTACATTTGAAGTAGCAATTGCTCGTTGCTGGACGAGTTTTGTGCGTGACGTTACGTTGTTTCTCGTACATGATTGAAAACCGCTCGCGTTCTTCGGGCGACTTGAAGAACCGCTTGAAGACACTCAGCGGGTCAGTCAGACTGACGTTCATGAATCTCTCGATTTCGTCCATCTTCATGCGGTCCTGCTTGAGCTGCTCCACCAGTTTCGCGTTGAGACTGAAATATTTTTACCAAAATTGATTACATATTGATCTGCACCGGTAACCACGATTACGTTTGTGTTATACACTTAACAACAAACGCTATTTTAGCCACCAGTCTAATGGACTATAGGCTACTGACTTATATTTATTCACTTCTTTATTTGTCGCTTCGACAAAAAAATACGAAAAGACTATTACATGTACCTTAAGACATCTCGAAAGAGTTGATACACTCGATAAAATGAATAGTAGATAAAACCTCTGACCCTGTAACAAGAGCCGTAAATTTGTTGAATATCTATTGGAGAGCAAAATATTGATATTATTACTGAAAAGTTAACGTTTAATCCATTGCATAATAATAAACTCTTTTGCATAACTATAAACTCTCTAGTGGTTAATATGCTACGTGCACTCGGTATGTAGACAGGGGTCTGCACTGAATGTATACGTGCGCTGCGTGCTGTTCCACCTTCTGCACACCATGTGGTCAATACACCGGACAGCTACTTGCGCCACTCCCGAAGTGAATTATTTTATTATCATTTCATTGGTTTATACTAATATTTATAATTTCAATTTATTTATAACTTTATAATTTTTTCATTTATATTGCTATCGACTTTCTCCAAGCAGGGTCTAAACAAAGATAAATATATCCCTTTTAGAGCAGGTGCCACCCAGAGAACCAACGCTGTGGCTATTTATCACGTCCTACCCAAACCGTATATTTTTTCTTGGTTATATTTTTATATAAATAGTATAACTCACTACTTCGTGTTCCATATGTCGTAACCAAGAAGGGCGAGACATGCCAGGCTGGAGATCACGACGATGACAATCTGACCGCGAGAGATGACATATATGTACGTACGAGAAACTAGATATAGTGTTAGATTGTAGGCAATGTTCTTGCACAAGTACAATAAACGACGTCGGGTACTTCTCATTAGAGATATAGGACTACGAGATGTACATACTATGAATGAAGACAGTGCGTTTATACGTGATGCTAAACGGGGTAGCCAATGTGGTTCTCTGAATAGTTGGAAAGAATTGCACAGAAAAAAATCTATACCTCCAATGGGACTCGAACCCGCGGCCGCCAGATAACCGGTCTGGTGCTCTACCAATTGAGCTACAGGGGCAAGACCTCTCCCGCCCATTTAGGTATTTGACACCATGCATATATAGGTAGCGGTTGGAGTCGCCGTCTTTACTGCCAAAGGTCCGTGGTTCGAATTGAGAACATGAGGAAAACGAGGATAATTTTCGAGAAATTTTGGAAATACGATAGTATTTAAGTGAGGTTATTTATTCTAATATTTGATGAATATCAAAAGTTAACAAACTATTATTAAAACACAAGACAACTAATAAAACAGCATGTCTGTCGACTACATATTATAAAGCTATTACAGATTTACGGAAAGAATATTCAAAGCAACTGTGAATGTCGAAGCGTATATAATTATGTGGACGCCTCTATAATTCTAGACTGTTTCTGTATCAACATGTAATATTCATAAATGTTACCGCAGTCATACCGTGGCTTTGGACAGTCCCGATTCGTTATTCTCGTGTTTAATGTTTTTCGTGTTCTTCATGTTTTAGTGCGTTCGCTGTATGCTGGCGTTCCCGCGCTATATGCCGTGTCATTAGAATCTGCTGGAAGTGCATACACACGATATATGACTATAACTAAGTGGTCGTCATAGTCGTTAATTAACCTACCCGAATGCCTCGGGTAATGGATGGATGGAAAAGGTAAGATGAGTCATAAAACGAAATATAAATATCGCTGTGACGACGTTAACACCAATCTACCTAATTATTATTATACCCGAAGGTTTTAGTGGAGCCTGACGTATATAT
>WURV02226202.1:0-10193 GCA_011762755.2 Epimenia babai | reverse complement strand
TTACTGAGCCATTCAGTAAATACCAGTATTTCCTAAAACGGTTTAGGGAATACCGGTATTTACTGATTACCAGTATTCACTGTAACATATATATATATGTATATATATATATGTATATATATATATGTATATATATATATATGTATATATATATATGTATATATATATATATATACAGGGTTGTCTGGGGAAAAGTGAAATGAAAAAGAGCCCAACTAAACTAGAAACTATTACCATTTGGTATTACTAGTTTGACGAAGTTCTTGGTCAACATTAAGCAGGTTTTTAGACTGCAAGGATATTTTATGTTGTTCTGAAATTGCATCAGAGTTATTCCTAGTGTATTTGGAACCCACTGGAGATGTCACCCAGGTGAACCAGCACTTGAGACAGAGCAGTTAAACAGAGTACGGTGAGTAACGAGCTATAAATAGGGCAGAAGAAAAGGATGTTATTTGAAGAAATGCCAAGATTCATAGATCTCAACTATACATATTGGCTAATAATGGGAAGGGTTATCCTGGAAATCGGATATGATGAACAGGGTAAACTATGATAGGTGGAGATAGACAAGGCATGAAAAGCTGCAATCTCTCCCATCTGGTAATGTAATCGGGAGTTGTTTGTGTGTTCTCAATGGCAAACAGGTATTGCATGGACTTAATCATTGCCTGACTAATCAATGTGTAGTGCCTTTATAGATATCTTTTAAGAGTTGAGGATTATCACAGAGTGTATGCACCGAGTATGAACCGAGGGGTAGGGTGGAATTGCTTATACTTTGGATTTTGAGAATGATTTGTATCACAATAGATTATAATTTCATAGAGTATGACAAGGACTGATTTTCCAACCATAATAAATTGGCTGATATCCCAGCCATAATTAGGCTAACTATATTCAGCCACATTAGAATAGTCAGTCTAGGCTACTTTAGTAGATGGCCAATGATGGCGAAATGGAGAGGTAAAATTTAGTGCTACTTTGTTAATGGTAGTAAATGTTGATTGCCCTAATTTATTATGGTTTGGAAATCAGCCAATTTATTATGGATGGAGAATATGTGTGCTAGTTTTCAGTTTTAGGGGCTGTAGTATAGTGGTTAGAGTGTTTGACTTTAAATTCAGCAGACTCGCTCTAGGCAGTATACTTATACTATCATTGGGGTTTTTCAGGCAGGAAGCGTCTTTAACCTCTGTATCTATTGGGTAGATACGGGGGCTAAAGATGCTTCCTGTTTGAAAAACCGCGATGTGGTTCTGTTAGGGCTTATTCTCTCTGATGTGGCTGTGTTTCAGATGCTCTATGGATGCTCTCAATCTCCCTATGTATACCTCCAGGCTATGTCCAGACTAAGTTTTTTACAGTAGGTATTTTACCTCCTCTCACAAGTGAGGCCAATGAATTTGTTGTGTTAACACTTGTAGGCTAGCTTTCTAAAAGCCCAAGTATAGCCTAAACAACGATCACATTCAGCCTCTCTTAACTAATCAGCCTATTCTTAACTAAGTATATTGCACACTCCGCTAAATCTGACTTAGGTGATAGTTATGCACCGTGAGATGCCCAGAGAGCGGAGAGGTAGTGCCGTAAGAGACAATTCCATCCGCATTCAGAACACCGCCGCATGAGAAGGAAGAAGTCCTTGCATAACCACATGGCAGGGGCTACGAAGACCTCAAAAAATGATGAGGTTCATGGCATATTTATGAAACCCAAAGGAAATCATTCGCTATGGAGTAGGACACCATGTGCTAACTCAAATAAGTGTTGAACTTTCTCAAAATGTGCATTTTGATGTTCCCACACAAATGTAAAACATCCTACTCGATTATAATATCAAGCAAAATCCAGAATGATGGAATTATTGCCTTATCTTATCTGCAATCAATATCTTAATGTCATGTCAACCTCGACTACACCTGCATGGCTGTAATAAAAAAACGGAGTCAGCAGATGTTATGAGACAGAAGTGCTATAATATCTGTCTTTGAAGCACTAAATGTCTGTTGCATCATATACTCAGGGGGTCATAGGTCTAATTAAATGCATAAAGGCTGCAACATGTGGCTATGGCGAAAGATATCTATGGTGAAATGTAAGTCTGAATAAAACAAAAAAGCATTTATTCGGTATGTATTGATATACAAACACAGTAAGCCACCTTCACTACATACGTATTATCTGAAGAAGGAAGCTACAGCATAGACATGAAATCTGAACTCTGCATATCTCTGCCATATCGGGTACAATAAGTGGGTCAAATATTTAAGACAACATGGCGGCGAAAAGATCAGAAGCTTAAATACAATGCAAGGGTTCATCAGCATTCAACCAAAATCTTTATACGATGGAGCCTGAACATGCTATGTAATGACCTATACTAAATGGGACATCAACAGAGCTCGTATGTCACACATGAAATTGATCCTACAGGATTTCATGAGTCAGTACATTTGGCTGAAAGCCCGACCTTTACCCCCAGACCAATCCATATCCATCTATGTCCCTCTGCAGTTCAAGTTCTTGATCAATAAAGAGGCTAAATACTCAAGACGATAGAATGCGACCCTGCTTTACACCAGTTTCTAAACATAAAGATCTTTAGGTATTTCATCCTTGATGTGTAGGTCGCAATTACATCCTTGATACGTGGCCTTCGTGATGTTGACCCCTTCCAACATTACTGCATATGAATATGATCATACAACATTTTGTAAAATGCTTCCCATTCATAGCATCGAAAGCTCTTTGAAAGTCATTAAAATTAATGCCCCTGGAACAGTTGCATTCAATAATGTTTCAATAGCGCGACAGGGTGCGAAGGCCACATCTGAACATTTTCTTCAATCTTTTTCGGAAGCCAGAAACTTTGTCACTAGGAATTGTATACCACTTCTTTTTTGTGTGAATATTTTTGGCCAAAAGATTCCTCCTTTAACTGTTCAGTAACACACCTGAGAAATAGGTAAAGTAATCTGTAATAAATTCGACGACAGGTAACACAACTAAAATATTGCAAAATTTGAAGAAACCTTTTGTGTCATATAAATAAACAATTTTCTACAGACTATGATACAATTAATACTTAAGTAAGCAAATCTATAAAATGACAAGCCCACCAAGTTACTATCAGTAAGACAGCAGAGAATAACATGAAAATGGCATGTGTATAATATAGACCGTTAGCTTCAGACACACCCAGGTATATAACACGAGGATTCAACAATACATTAGTATATTTATAATGTGGGCTATTAAACTTCAGAAATACACTGGGGTATATAACAGAATACATCGGTGTACAAGGTGGGTAATCAGACTTCAGACACACACCAGGGTATAACATGTGGATTAAGTAAAATAGTTGTATGAATGGTACATTCCATCTTGGTAAATGATAATAACAGATTAGACAGCAGTTACTATCGGCAACAGTAATTATTGACTCGAGTGGCTATTGTATGTAGACGCTTATATCTACTGTATCTACCGGTACGTTGGTACATCTTAGAGGATGCTCTTCAGTCTTATATTAGAAACACATTAATGACGTAAAGTCAGAGGCAATTTACTCAAAATGAGAGACTTAATAATCCAGTCAGCCGATGTAGTCTCAGTATTTCCCCCCCCCCCCCACTGACAGCTTATATCCATCATTGGGAACATTAGCAAAAGCCGGAAGGCAACAAAAGCTGCATTATCCATGTGTGAATATATAAGGCCTATAACTTGATATGCAGCCTGACACTCGCGTTCTGACATCAAAGTTGACTGGGGAAGCAGAAACGCAATGGTATCCATCTTGCGAATTCGCTTTGCTTCCTGATGTTCCCCAATATTTACTCATACGTCGGCTTCTCTGTTTAATTATACGCACGATGATTTGTTTAGGGCGTGTAATCAGTTTGCATTCGGCGCAGGAGTGAAACGTATTACATAATCTTGCGCAGCTAGTCTCCGATAACTTCTGCTACTGCACGCAAAATATAAAAGCTGAAGCTTGAGTTAAAAGTTACACGTATATATATATTTATATATTTGTCAATATTATGGTACAAAAAAGAAATTTTTGAATTGACATTTTTCAATTTCCGACAAACAATTATTACCAAGAGCATCTTTGGAAATCGAAATAATTATTATGTTCACAATTTCGAAATTTACCACATAATGTAAATAATTTCTATGCTTAGTAAAAAAATATGAAAATAAATTGAAATTATAGTGTCAGTATGAAGTTGCCTAGCAAAAAAATCCTGCTCATGTGACATTAACACATTAACATATATTTTCATTGTTGTTCCTGTCACATAAAGCATTTAGTAATTGACAGATCTTGGGAGATTCGCCATTATCATGAGCCTCCATTTTGTCCCTAAAACGTATTCGTAAAAACAATTTTATGTATGAATAATTGTCCTGAAAAATATAAAGATATCAACAACTCAACAGCATGGAACATTGGTGGACTGACACAAAATCATTCCTGTGGAAATCTTCATACGCATGAAGGTGGACCATTCTGTACTTCCATAGTTTCTCTGTATAAAAACACATGGTAAGAGCGTTTTACTTATATTTTAATATGATGATGCGTATATGTTTTGCTAACTGAATCATCAATAACCGCAGATACGTTAATTACCTATAGCAACAGAGAGAACTTATATATTGAAGAAAATACCCCTGAGAAAAAACAATTAGCAGTCTTAAGTATCGCATGACACATGGTTCTAGAACAGGTGTCAGGGAGGGTATAATAGATGTTTATACATTATGTAGACCTGTCGTTATTGCGACTGACACATGTAAATAAAGAGCAGCCATGTCGGCGCGAATTAATGTTATGAAGATTACGAGGAATGAGAAGGAATGGAAGTACACTTAAGTGCAGCCCAAAACATCGGTGAGCAGACGGTTGTTACCTGTGGGCCTCGGCGCTACTGAATAGAGATGGAGCGGTTGTGTGAATGCAATCGACACCTGACAACATGAGTGATGGGTCGGCGACGAAACGTTGGTCGAAAGTGTTTGTTTGTAGTTCGGGAAGAGAAAAACATCTGTAGATGCCATTGTTTATTCACATATTCACCGTTCGCTCAAAGTAATATCGGCGAGAGACTGAGGTACGTTAATGTATTCTCGGTGGTCTCACACTACCGCCGCTAAATTGCGCTAAGACGCGTAAAGCTGTTGAGGAAACAAGCATGGCTGGAAGTACTCTAGCCGGGATCTTACTCAACAGAGCCCGGGATCTGCGGCAACAATGCTAGAGTTATAGTTGATATCTGAGGATCGATGTAGGATGGTCTGTACTCGGTAGTAGCCGCGTTACCTATGTAGATATTACAAACGAAATGCGTCACTAGATGGATAATTTGCTCTCCATTCGGCGTAATATCGAGGTAAATAAAAAGCACGATGTCAAGATACGAGACAACGTAGATAATGGCTTTATACGTGCGCACAGTTCCATGCGATATTTATCACTTTTTTCTGTACATAAATCCAGAGATAAGACCATGTTTTTATCACAGACAGGCCATTAAGTAAATGTCATTACAGGTAATAAATAAATAAATAACAAACTGCTTATGTGAGTTAAGGGGATATTTCTCGACAGGTACTACAGACACCTGGGACATAATCGGGCGTCACCTACCGAGAAATGCAAGCACACTTGACTCACTTATTGAGTTTCGTTAGCCATCTCTTACCTAGACAGTAGCAATTAGGACGGTACTATATATGGTTACATAGAACAAACTGACGCGCTTCAAGCCACGGATTTCGTGAGGCCGATTAGCCTTCCCGATCACCCAAACATCACATGCCTGGACTCCTATTCACAATGCACGCCATAAAAAATCAGGAAAGCCACCAAGACCGCCAGCAGGTACGCGTCACTGCCGAAAAAACCTCCCAGGAATAAGTACACTGACTAAACCATGCATCGAATGCAACACGCTCGAGATAAGGCGAGCCTCTTGACAGAGAGTGTAACACGGGTGAATATTTACACGATTTGTCTATGCAGCGCGGATATTGCTTCCTCTTTCGACGAATTCTCGCAACAACGATGCGCCCAAAACCGACTGTTGCCAAAAGTCACGATGGGAATTACGCAGCAAATTGTAAAAAGCGAAGATGAGTCGATGACGCACCTTGCTGGTGGCTATATTTATTCTCCGTCGTAGTCCGCCTGGAGTATGTCTCAGTCATTATAGGCGCTTAATTCTATTACAAAATAAGCTTAGAATAGAGGCATTAGTGACGCAGCCACGATGGCATGGAAAAGCACTTCTTGCCACGGGTAATAACAGACTACTGGCACTTGGTCAGCATTTATTGCATCCTAAATGGGGCCAAGTCGAACTAAATAACATAGGTCCTGCATTTTGCCCCGGTACTAAGACTACCTGTCATGCTTACAGGGATGTAATGGTAGCAATAATAATAGACATACCATCCATCCAAGCACCCATGGACAATACGCGAGCTTGAAAGTATTGTAGTATACATGACCTTTCATACCATGTATCATTATATCCAGAGATACGAATCTGTGTATGGTAACTGTACACTGCTCCATTCACTAGTATTCATGGTTACAAAAGGAATGCATTCAAATAAATAAAAATAAATAATTACTGTATCGAGATACAGCTCAGATTTTTGTTATTCACGATATCTATACCTATCCCCACCACACAAAAATTCAGAAGAGAAATGGGATCCAGAAATCATGACTTTGCAAAGATCAATAGTGAATAACTCCACGTCACATTAATGAAGAGGTCAATCTAACAATAATTATATGTTTCCCTTCAAATAACTTCAAAACATTTTTAGGTCTTCCAATTCCAATTATCTTCCAATATAGGTGAATATAAAATGATAACTGATCTACGAAAACTCAAAGTACTCCAAATCGGAGTTTGTCAGGAAAACTTGGTAATAATCTATTTTTATATTGAGCTGTCTAGTGAACGGCTTTATCTCCTCCTAATAGACGTATTTGACATCCACATTTTTATAAATCATTTTTGAAATACCAGCTTCTGCGACTGACACCAGCGTATCAAGGTTCCATTCACTGAACGTTCACCTCATGGATATATATCAAATAAATAATCCATTATTCACTTATCCCACGCTGTTCCAATTTCTTAGCTCAACTCTAGTACGATCTGTGGATAGCGGATAAACACCATTTATTATAGCGGACCGTAATATCGCGGTAGCGAGAAATAACGGACCTCCGTGTGAAGCGAGCAATGTTGGGCAATTTCGTCTGAGCAACTCGTGTTGCCACGGCGATATTTCACGTGGGACTTGCCGTTGACACTTCAGCCGAATAGGTGAACACAACCAAGACTTTGCTGCGATACTACTTACCTAAGTGGCATTTGACGGGCAAATTTCCCCCGATAACATTGGTTTAAGAAAGATTTATTTAATATGTGATGTCACTCCTGCTCTGCTGCGGGGTAATGGTCATCGGTCATATACTTCTCTATCTCCTATTAAAAACGATAACTTAGATGACTCATGCGAGCACTTTGTTTCTAAGATAGCTCACGATAAATCAAGGTATATAATGCTGCACTCGCCTTAATGACATGTCATTCAATCAAAATAACTTATTTCACCCAACTGAGACGTAATGAAAAATCAAAGATATGCGGGTTGCCGTGTTTGCCACATTGTGTAATACGAAAGTAGAGGTAAAACTTTATTAACTACCGATAAAGATCAATAATAATTAACATAAGCCTTTGTATACAGGTATACTTCATCAGGTGCAACTGAGTTTTAACTTTAGTCGACAAGGTGCTACCTTCACTTTTCGTATTATAAAAAATTAAACAAAAAGATAGTCCCTCCTTTTTTGGAATATGGTGACACCGTTATGTATTAGCCACAGAGCTGTGTAGTGCTCAGAGAATGGCGAATAGCAAATTGTAACATTTTATTTTTCATGTCATCAAAAAGTTCGATTATATATTAAAAACTCATGCGTTTACAGCTTTGGAAAAAAGCTGTGTTGTGAATGATGATACAATAATCGAATGTAACAAGAGTCATGGCGCAAAAAATACAAAATGGCCACTGCCTTTTTGACATTTTCGCTGAATACAATAAAGACAATGGGGAAAAATTTTTTTTCCTATTTAGACATACTTTATATCAAGAGTCGCAACAATATCATCAATAATAATGCCAAATTTTTTCCGTAACCTTTCTTCGTTCAAGGGTATTACCACATTCACAACTGAAGCGTAACTTGAACCAGCGTTTGCGCCTTCTATTGAGCTTTTTTTCTTTTTGTTTAAGAAATTATTATTGCGTGTTTATCTAGTGACTTCCCATGTGGATTACTCAGAAAAATAACACGAGGTTGAGATAATGAAGAGATTCTTTGTCTTTTTTTGTAATAAAACTCTCGAGTCTCGCCAAAATTTTCGCCAAACTTGATTTTTTAGCCTTTTTTTTACAGCTAGGCTAATTTTGGCAAAAGAATCACAATAGTATGAACCATGCTGACTGCAAAACTATATTACTAGGCAATCTTTACCAGATTTGACATCGCAAATAAAAAATTTTGAATACTATTCGCTTGAATATAATCTAGTAGATGAGATCTTCGTAGGACAAGACTCAACAAAGATGCACTGACAACAACTGCAAATAAATCCAACAGATATTGAGACACAGTTCCCTTATGTACTCACCTTCTCGACCTTCCCCTTGAGCCACAACACGAGGGTCGACATACTCCGGACGTCTGCCGATAAACCAACTGGTGAATTTCTGTAGCTGCGACGATGATTCCGGAACAAACATTGCGATTCGTCGCTTGTGCCTGAATTGACATCAATTTAAAACAGAAATAATTCTGGGTATATAACGATGTACTGCTTTTAACCATGTGTCTAGGTCATCACTCATCATTGCCTCCTTACGCAGATACAATGGACTGAGACATATACTGCGTATGACATAATGAGCAGTCAATGCCATTTAATGTAGTAAGAAAAATGCTATGTGAAAACCACCGGGCCTGCGTGGGCTGGACGGCTGACCTTAGACAGCCTACTTAGGTTGCATGCTGAATCTATGAGAGGCGGCGATTATGTACAATGAGATCCAGAGGTAGTGGTAGGCAACATGGTATGCAACACAGTCAATACTGACTTGCATAAATATACTTCACGGTGGTATACTGATGAGACCGTTAATACTTTCCATTGCTGTAGCCCCAGCCAGACAAAAAGACCTGGCTAGTCCATCATGGTATGTCAGGTTACATTTCTAAATATTGCTTGCACTCTGATTTTGTTAAACCATAAAGGGATAAATAATAAAGCTGAGTTGGCCTCATCTGAACAATATAGGTGCCTAGAAAAGATGGCTGATACTACTATGAAGATTGTAAAACTGGTATGCAATTGAAACTCAACCAACATATGGACCTATTACTTCATGATTATGTAAAAGAAGGATATTGCGAAAATTAGAACAACCAAATTCATTGATATTCCAAATCTTTCAAACAGTTATACGGAACATGCCATATGGTGCTAAAGAAAAGCGCATGCTTCTCTCGCATGGATCCGTGATCCGAGTTCCTCTATAGAAGACGTATTCTGCAGATTTTTTTCTGAATAGTGTAGATCAGTTCTGAGTGACAAACTCATTAAATTGTAGTCATTAATTTATGTGATTACCCAACATCTGTGAAAGCATTGCATTCAATTGAATTAATCTTGCACATTCGCGAGCCATACAAAAAACTGATCTATATTTACACGATACTTATCCTTGAGGGTAACTATTCATGGCGAAAGGCACTGCTGACAAATCAAGCTATTATGTCAAGCAAGAAGAAACTTCTATTAGCTCGTAATTATTTTCACTCGCCTTGGGCAACTGTTAAGTTACATGGCTGTCGCTGCCGTTATTACATTCCTGCCCTTAGAAGGAACTGCACGGAATTATTCATGTTGATGAACGATGCATTACATATCTGCTTGAATATATCAAAATTATGCGCAGACGAATTTATGTACAGAACCGTCGGTACATAACTTTGCAATATCTAGGCTATATCATATATATGTATTTGCGATATATAGGCTATATGAAAGATATATAATAATTTGCATAACACGCTACAAGTTCGTCGA
>WURV02226191.1:0-10194 GCA_011762755.2 Epimenia babai | reverse complement strand
ATCTAAACAGGTTTCTTTATATAATCCAATGTGAGTTGTGTCGTGTATGATCTGTCTAAGGCTAAAGTTGTTGAGAGCGTCCGAGAGTCTTGCTTTATCCTTGCTAGTGGCAGTCCAGTTATTGCTAAGATCTCCTGTTATAATGACTTCATATGGAGAGTATCTGTATCTTATATATATTATCTAATACTACAGGCCATTCATAGTGAGATCAGGTTTGGTAAACACGATTTTGTCAAGACTGTATAATCGCCAGAGGCAACACAAGCCTTCTATGTGCAAGAACAACGTCAGTGTCCACTGTACGGTGCAAGGCTATATGATCTATGCGTTTAATAGCTATCAATTTCAAAAATGATATAGGTAAATTATCATAGCGCATTCACAATTATTACCGTATATATCATAGCTTGGTGTTAGGGCTGGTCTGAGAAAAACGATAACTAGCGTTGCTTTTAGAATTTTCTAGCGAGCGCTCTAGATGGGAATTGTTTTGAAAAAAATAATGATGATGATTATGATGATGATGACGACGATTACAACGATATCGACAATGACGACGAAGTTTCGCCGTTCTGTCTCCTACTTCCTATATAAATTCAAAAATTAATCTGCTCAATGGTGTTCCAGAGAAGTAGACATGACCTAGTAGCCTCACTGTTAATCTAACATATGTGGTCAATATTAAATAGAGTGTATTTTGAAAAATAGATACTACTATGTTAACTCACCGCAGGAATCTCCTTTGTATCTGACGCTTCCGTCCTGGCAACATCGGTGACTGGAGACATCGTAGACGAGTTTGTCTCGGCAACAGCTTTGAGTGTCGTTCAGATACGGGGTGTGGCCGCACATTGCTGTACACGACAAAACATATTATTATTATTATTATTACTAATTTCTAAATTTCTAAAACAACACATGTGATCTGCCAGCACTACGATCAATTCTCTTTTTTTTCTGGATCTGTAGACGCATTCATAAACGATGGGGTGGGGGACAAAATTATATTTCATTCCATTTCAAAGAATAAAAACTTTATATTCACATATATTGACGGGAATTTTCATCGTAGACATTTTGAGTTGTGATCTGAAAATTATGCCATTTTCACCCGCTTCTGTATCCGAGTAGCGCAGCTGATGTCTCTTTGATAAACAGTATATCCAGTTTATCCCGTATCATAGTATTCACAATCATAGCCTTGTTCGCCACGGACTGCGACTGCGTGTACCAGCAGCCGATACGAAGTGGCGTCTTTTCATTCTTGGATACACGCGTTAAACGACATGAATATATGAGAGTAGGTTGACGCACTTAGCGACATTACGGCGATGGAGAGTCGTGACGTATAGAAATATCTGCATGTATAGTCGGTACGAAAGATATCAGCAAAAACCTCAGGGTTCAACAATCCATAATCAGTGCGATAATCGTGATAGAGTTACGTGTTACGCGTATGTATTCAATCAAAGTCGTATCTGTTAGCTCCCAACTGCGACAATTCTAAAACAGATCTATGCTGTGAAATAACTGTTTTATCATCCGGACCTTTAACTTACCAGCTCTACAACCACTGTATTGATGATGATTATTATTGGTATCCTGGAGCAAAGTAGGTATTTGCAAATCCTTAAATCCACATACTTGTCCGTTTATTCAAGGTTAGACGGTATCTGACATATAAATATTTCTTGGGTCTTATTGACGAGTGAAGAGTACATGTTTCACATGTTGATTACTTAAGGCTATAGTAAGCCAAGCCCATACACGACGAACATTTTACTGCACATTAGCTCAGTATGTAAATTTGGACTTGGACTGTTCACACTGAATTTTCTAATATTAGAAAGTAGTGTTTTAGTGGTTGTTAGGTGTACCTCTATCTACCGGATGAATGCCTCCAAGACAAAAACTTCACTATTTATCCCATTTTTTCACACGGTATTTTTTGTTTTTACCACCGTCCCCACAGACGCCACTAACTGTCCGTCCACATATAGCATTTGTTAGCATTCAGGCCGTCACACAATACCTTTTCACCGACCCCTTTTGTGTCTCGCTACCATTGTTTTACCTGATAAATGCTGCTTAACGCGTTTCTCACCTTTTATCGTTTCTACCACCTTGATTTCTAAACCAAGACACTTTCATTCAAGTTAAATAGGTACCAGTTACTCATGTCTGATCATTTAGTATAAATTTCCCGTATTTAAAATGAGGAATTTCATTCCATTAGTCCGACCTACGAAGCTTATTACATATATTCGAAAGCTCGTTTATGGATAAAATTCACTAGTCTCAAAAGATGTTATCCTTACATTTTTAGTGATAAAAGTGGCAATAAAAGTGGTAACAGTAATTATAGTGGCAATAATATTGGTAACAGTACTAGTGACGATAATAGTGGTAACAGGAATAATATTGGCAATGATAACAATGGCAGTTATAACTATTGCGGTTATATCTATGGCGGTTATAACTACGGCGGTTATATAGTGCTGTGCAAAAGTCTCTGGCCACCCACTATATTTTTCAATATTTCAGTCATTATTATATTTAGGGGCAATTATTCGGCATTATCTTATCTGTAGAGACTCTGCAAAGCAAGCATGTTATTTGAAATTATTTACGAAATAGCAATCAAAATGTATATTGTGACATATTTCACTCTAATGGTCAAGTGAGCTGCACACGTTATTCTTGCGTGGAATCTCTGTCTGGAAACACTAGTTGGAGGTTACATGCACTAAAGTTGATGCATCAACTGTTCATAGAAGTCTTTCTCGTAGTGGTCTGCATGGGAAGGTTACCTGATTTACAAAAAAGCGAATGTAACTAAGAAATTCAAATTTGCCAGAAGCCATAAGTCATTGACTTATGATCAGTGGAAGATGGTGTTGTGGACTGAGTTGTGCGATGATGACGATAACAATAATGATAAGAAAATAACGTCGTCCACGGCGACGATAACGACGACGACGGCGAAAATAATAGTGGCAATAGTGACAATGGTGGTAATAGTAACAATATTTACAATAGTGTCAATAGAATCATAAGTATCAACAGTAGCGATAGTGGCCGTATTGGCTGTAGTGGTTAGAGTGGCCAGAGTGACCATAGTGACGATTATCACGATGGTGACGATAATGACTATAGTCTAGACTGTAGCAATAACATTGACGGACTTTCTGTATGATCGCGTAGTCTTGACGAACCTCCCGTTATGACAGCACCTTTGGGTAAACTTTTGATATGTAGAATGGTGGGTACGGATGTGTCACACATGCCCTGTATACCGTTTAAGTGTGTATATTTATATCTGTTTTTCCCTCTAAAGAGGGTAACATCAATTTGGTGCTGGGTACACTACCTCGATCGATTGTCTTCTTACGGCAGTCTTCATTTCGAAATTTCACGCTTCCGTCCGAACAGCATTTTTTCGTGTGCAGGTAGTAGACGGTTTTATTGTTACAACACCTGTCAGTGTACACTTTGTAGTGAACTCCGCCACAGCGATCTGTACACATTGCAGCGGTTACATGTACACATGTATGGGTTTTATGGTACGTATCTCAAAATAAGAACAGATGCCTCCCCGGCGTTTCACATATACTGTCTTTTGTTTAAGGGTGTATAATTAGTATCCCTTCCTCCCACCCGCGATTTTATCGATAGAGGTATAATCCACTGGCCGCTAGATAAACTACCTGTAGCGATCGATAGCTTACCACAGGACATAAATCGATATTGGACGCTCCCGTCGGGACAGCATTTTTTGCGGAATTTGTCGAAGACGGTTGTATCGTTACAACACCTTTCAAAATACATGTTGAACCGGACCACAAAAATCTGCAAGTACATCGAGTGGGTTGTACAAATTTGCCTTATTTACTATACAAATTGATATTTATATAATTGGACAAGTATGAAAAAAGTTTTAAAATAAATGATTTTTATTTTGCAGAATGTTAAACTAAATGAAAATTTGAATTTTAACACAATAGACAATGTATGTATATAGTGACAGGCTAATTACCAAGAGAATCGTTGTCCAGGCCACTCCTGGACTTTTACAAAGCTTGTCTATAAATGTGATTACCACATCTAATTGATTTGCCTTGTTCATAGGGAGTGGGAGAAAAACATGTACTATGAAATGCCCACGGAGTCTGGACAGACAATTGACCTACCTTGAATTAGCAATAAACAGTAGGGGTTAAGTGTAAATTAGGATACAAATTGGTTGATTTTTCGTAGAAATACATTGAAATTCCTCCATTCAAAAACGTATGGGACAAGTTAAACGAATGAATTACATTATTGTTTCTAACATTATTATTACTGTTACATTATTATTACTAAAATGTAGATTCTGACCCTCTGCTTGCCACATGTGGTATGCCCCAAGGATCTGTTTTAGGTCTAACTTTGTTTATCCCGTAATGATATTCATTGTCATCAATATTAATATTGATCTTATTTGCTGGTAATACGAATATTGTTACAGTTGATACTGATATAGAAGAAACAAGCATAATGCTGTGCAATGAAGCAATGCACGTGACAAAATGGTTTCAAGTGAATCAACTTTATTAAAAGTTTCAAAAACAGATTCCATGATTCTTTACTATAAAATATGTTCACGCTTAAAATGTCCGAGAGTGACAATTCACCGTTAAGTATATTTTTCTCCATTGATGTTTATCTATATATATGGAAAAAAGGGGGTGGTACAATACGCCCGTTTTCCACTTTCTCAGACTTAGTGTACATATATGTATGTTCAATTCGTTTATTGTATGCTGTATATGTGCCCAAAGAAAAAAGTTATATTCATATACATTTTTTTTTCACAGAGTATATAAATCTACAATGCATAACATATTTTAGTATTAAACGCTTCTTGTAATTTAAACTTGTATTTTACACCATAGACACTAAACGCCTCAGTGCGTTCTTCGCTGTATTACTTATTATTACTGACTGTGTTGCTATTTCAATCAAGCTGATACTCTGCTATTTGTGCTCGACAAAGCGTGATACAAGAGAATATAATCTAAATTGCTTTATTAGTATTTGGTGTCAAATCTACATGTGTTTAAAATATTTTCGGTGATATTATAATCATAATATGTGATGCATATTATCATGTATAGTTTTTTCTCGTTATAGTTGGATTAATCTTATATATAAAGATGTCATCGCCATTTTGTATCTTACTGTGTGTGTGTGTTTTGCGATGTTGGAAAGGGCTGATCTGAGTGATTGCTCGAACTCAATCCAAATTTAAATGTTTGAATTAAAAATATGTTTAAAACAAAACAAGTCTAGGTAACATGTCAGCTCACAACAGTACCATCACTGGACATGATAAACGCCTTACGATCCATGTGGCGGATACACGGTCCAATCTTTACAAGAACTGTACGCAATCGGCTGTAAAAACTGGGTTGTCCGCGCTAGACGACCAGTACGAAGAATTCAACTAAAGGGGCTTCGCAAAAGGGGGAGAAGAGAGTGGTGTATACACCGGCAACACTAGAACCTGGGGACATGGTGAAAGCTTCATTTCTCAGGCGAGAGGTCGTCTGCAAACGGCGGTAAAATTCGAGTTTAAAGGCAATTTAGAGCAGTTTTTGCACGAAAGATCATCAGTGAAGAGGTTCCATTCAGCGAAGGGTCCACAATTATCCGGGATTGCATGTATCATGACTAAGGTAGACGTTAAAACAATTTGAGAAACACTAACTGGACGAAGATACCGCAACGAAATCCTCGAAAACGCAGAGCCACATTTCGATTACCATGTGCTTAATTCACGTACAGTTTTAGGGATAACGACGCAAGACCACGCAGCTCTTGTGTAGTTATCTGCGGAACAACGGCATCATAACACTACCATGGCAGCAAGAATCTCAATCCAATTGAACACCTCTGGGATATATGTCGAAAAGTCAACCGGAGATATCCACCAGTAAAAGATTTGATGATTTAGAGGCAGGAGATTTAGCACCTAAAATCCGGGATAAGGCAAAGGGTTATTGCTGCCATGGAGACTCGTGGCGGTAACACGAAATACTAAAATAATTACTATTTGAACACTTTTGTCCATAATTTGTAATATCCACCTCGGGTGGTCCTCTCTAGCCAAAAAGTTTGAAAACCTTGAAATTTACTCAAAAATGATCACTTATTGAAAAATTTTTGTTATTGAAATATCACATAACCCATATACTAGCGTGATTTCATAGGCTTAATAAACCACTGAAATGCCCAATAAAGCGGAGAAATATTTAGATGCTAACAATATAATTGAAATGAGAAGCAATCTTCGGTCTATTTATGTGTATATAAATTTAAGAAATAAACTCATTCTTTCTGATATATCCAAATCTCTATTCGACACCTTACTTTCTATAATAAAAGCAAAAACTTTTCTTTTGATTAACAAACTGGAGACTCTCTACATATTTAACCGCCATCTCTGGGCATTATGTTTTTTTATTTATTCAGTTGTAGTCATCCTCCACATCAAACATAAATTTAACTAACTAATTTAATACCACAAGAATGCCACTCGAATACCAAGGTGCCATCGTCGCAGCATTTGTGTGAGACTCTGTTGTATACCGTCTCTTGTACACCTTTCTTACAGCAGCCATGCGTTCGAAAGTTATACCTCCGTCCCGCGCAATCTTCTGTAAATCAAATTCACATTGAGAGTTGGTGTATAATATTATTATTTTTCACAATATTTTGAGCCATAAAGAAATTATGCATTTTTTCGATATTTTCTGTTACTAAAAGCGGGACATTTATGTACACAAGATAACGGCTAATTGCGAGACAGTGGAAAAGGTTTCGCCGCCACATCAGCTACATTTTCATGAAAATTGGATATAATTTTTTTCCCTGTGGTTTCAAGATTGTTAAACAAGGCCTCTGTAGGCTAACAGTTAATCTACCCATTGTGGCAATATTAAATTAAGCGTACGTATAGAAATAGTTACCACACGATTCCCATTTGTGTCTTACGCTTCCGTCGGGGCAACATTTCCAATTGTAGGTATTATAGACGACATCTCGGCAACAGGCATGGGTGATGACGCTATAGGTCATCTTGCCGCAGAGTGCTGTACATGACGATAAACGTAGGTTTAGAGTTAGGATTTTATAACATGTTGGTTGTTACGAATTGAAAACAATACCCGGTAAGAATGATTGAGGTCCCGCTAACAGAGGTATTAAGAAATTTAAGTGAACTCCGTCAGGTTCATCGAGCGTACAGTCACTATGTAAGTACGGATATAATAATAATAACAATAACGATAGATACTAACCCAAGTACAATACGAACATGAGCAGAAGTTACTTCCCTACCTGCGACGACGATACCATGAACAGAGGAGACCAACCCTAGCGTAAAATTTGCCAAATAGCAGACCTCTGCGATAATCGGTTTTTGAACAGATTTCGTTAAAAAATACGAAAATCAAAAGAAGTTACTTCCTTAGCTGCGATGACGATATCATGGACAAAGCTAGAGGACATGTATTTGCTCTGTATCAGAGGTTCTTGAGAAGAAAATTTTTTGATGAAAAATACAAACATCGGCAGAAGTTACTTTCCTAGCTGCGATGACGATACCATGAAGAAAGCTAAAGGAGACCAACCCAAACACAATACTTGGCAAATATCTGACCTCTGCAATAATCGGTTTTTAAGAAGATTTTTTAAGGAAAGATACGAAAATCGTCAGAAGTTACTTCCCTAGCTGCGATGACGATACCATGAACAAATCTAAAGGACCCCAACTCAAGTACAATAATAGCAGACCTCGGCGATAGTGGATTATTGAGAAGATTTTTTCAAGAAAAAATACAAACATCGGTGGAAGTTAATTCTCTAGCTGCGATGACGATACCATAAACAAAGCTAGAAGAGACCAACCCAAAGGCAATATTTGCGAAATAGCAGACCTCTGCGATTGGCGCTTCTTGAGAGTATTAAAAAAATTGATAGAAAACATTGTCAGAAGTTATTTCTCTCATCTGCGATCGCGATACCATGAACTAATCTAGAAGAGATCAAGCCTACGACAATATCTTCCGAATAAGTAACCTCTTTGATAAGCGGTCTTGTGAAGATTTTTTTCAGAAAAATAGGAACATCGGCATAAGTTCCCCCCCTAGCTGCTATGACGATACCATGAAGGCGGTTCTTAAGATTTTTTTGAGACAAAATACGAACATCGGCATAAGTCCCCCCCTCCGAGCTGCGATGACGATACTATGAACAAATCTGGAACAGACAACCCGAAGGACAGTATTTCCCAAATTGCAGACCTCTGCGATAAGCGAGATAAGTTCTTGAGAAGATTTTTGGAGGAAAAATACGAACATTGGCATAAGTTACATTCCCTTGCTGCGATGACCATAATATGAGCATTCTAGAAGAGACCAGCCCAAGGGAAATATCTTCCAAATGGCAGACCTTTGCGATAAGCGGTTCTAGAGAACATTTTTGGAGAAAATTTTAACATCGGACGGATCGACAGATGGACGACAGACGCACTCCGATCAGAAAAGCTCACCTAGAATAGTCTCAGCAAAGCTAAAAAAATACAACAGTAAAAATGTCCAATAGGAAGAAAAAATGTAAAAATGTGCCCAAATATTTAAACATATGAAAAATATAGAGAGAATATAGTTTTGAAACTAAAGATCCCGCCATAATGCCAATATCACAACAAAAACCATTATCTATAATATCACAAATATGGAATGAGACATAAAAAACCGCATTAAACCTTAATAGAAGACATTCGACTTTCACATCAGCTAAAAAGGGCGTTTACGACAGTCGGCCATACAAACTGTGTATATAAGTATTTTATTAGAAAGCTAATCACCAAATATTGTATCGTTCGACTCTGCATACATGGACCCTGTCTTTTTCTCAAACATCACTACTCAATATCGTCGTATATCTTTAGTACACTGGGCGTAGAACCTTAGAATGATTCAACATTTTCTGTGGTGACGCTAAAAAATCTACTGGTTATGTGTAAGATGGAGAAGTACATGAGTAAGTCATAGTGCATCTATACTTTTTCTAATTTTTCATAATTATTGTTTTTCTTTATATATGTTAGTCTAAGGCCATATGTATATTTTATTGTCTTGTAGATATTTTAAAATACTTTTGTGCTATTTGGACATTTCATCCTAATTAAAGACTATATATTGCGGTCGAGCGGTTTGGACCAATCAGAGTCGAAGAACATAATCGCCGGAGGCGTAGTCCTGCTAACCGACAGAGGTGGGACAAGAATGAGAAAAATAAGTCCTTCCTTCATTTTCTAATTTTTCTCGCGGGCGCTCGTGGACAGAAAGTGACTCGGATATTTGCAAAAATTTACTTACTGCAAGATTGCCAAGCGTATCTGACGTTTCCATCACGACAACACTTCTTCGCTGATTTGAAATTTACTTTTTTGCCGCCACAGCACCCATTTTTCCAGGAGTTGAAGTTTTCCCCTTTGCACGTTCTGCGATCTGAATAATGAATAACCAAATAATAGGAAAAAAACGTTGATTTATGCGGTGTCCAATTGGCAAACTTGCGCAAGAAATAACGCTTGTCCGTATCACTGGCGTCGGCGTCAGTAAAAAATGTACCGATTCTATTTCTATTATAGTTACTACCCAAACTAACAGTGAAGATAGTTTGCGTTTGCTCAGTAATGTAACCATTACATTATTTTCCTACTACCTAATATAATATTTACTTTATAATGAGTAAATTTACCATATTTTATTGTTTTTAATTACGTTAAGTAAGAAGAAACATACATACGGTTTTGCCTGGCGTTCGTTGCTATCACACACAGCAAGGCGACAGTTATAATAATTGTTTTCATCATGTCGCAGTCCCCGCAAACCTATTCAGAATTTAACCTGTACGAAAAATTTCAAAGTAAATCTTGAATATTTTCATCTCCAAAAAAGCTCACTGGTGAAATCATCGATTTTGGACGCCGAGTGATGCGTATTTTCTAATAACTTGACGAGCCACGCCGAGTTACAGCTAATGTAAAGGAAGAAACTTTATTATGTATGCATGTATTTATAGGCTGATTACCAAAGTAATCGTTGTGATAGGCCATCATGGGCCCTTTACAATGCTAGC
>WURV02226180.1:0-10196 GCA_011762755.2 Epimenia babai | reverse complement strand
CCCGGCCGAACAGCTGCGGTGTGTACGGGCAGACCCATCGAGTTGAAGTACCGGGGCGCGCTTGTTTGAGGGCTAGTGGGGAATCAGGCCACGCCCTGCAGTCGATCCGCTACGAAGGAGAGTTCGGGACCGATGTCCGGATTGGTGTAGGTCTCGACCTCGAGAACAAGACCCGGGCGAAGCCCACCGGCGCACACGAGATCCAGGAAGGCGAGGAGCTGCGCCTGGGTCGTACCGACCCGTCCGCCCGAGGGCGCGACCACCTCGTCGCGATGCAAGGGCACATGGAAGTGGCAACGCAGGCTGTCCCCGTCCCCGGGCTCGAAGCCTTCGAGCCCGGGATCGCCGAGATCGACCCAGGTCCTCGAACCGCCCCCCGCTCCCTGCCAGCGCAGCTGATGCATCCAGACCTCCTCGTCGAAGGAACGCATCGCCGGCCATTCCCCGGGCTCGCGCAGTTCGAGCGCGGTGCTGAGCTGCACCTTGCAGAGACGCAAGCCCTCGGCCTCGAGCGCGCGATGCTCGGCGAGAGCATCCTCTCCCATGACGGCTGCATGGCAGAGATCGAGACAGACACCGAGGTGCCGGCGCATCGCCGCTTCATCGCCCTGGGCTGCGGCGTACGGGAGCGCCCGGTCCGAGAGGAAGGCCCGGGTCTCGGCCAGGGTCTCGAGCACGCACCAGGGCTCGGGCTCGAGCCCGACCTCGACGTGGATGCCGGTCTCCTCCTCGATCAGGGACAGGGCCTGGACCAGCCTGAACAGCTGATGCAGATGGGCTTCCTCCGGGACCTGCCCACGATCACGCCCGCGGAACCCGAGCGGCAGCGTGCTCAGCACGATGCGATCCCCACCCCAACGTCGGGCCAGGGAGGCCGCCGCACGCGCGGTGTTCAGCGTGTACGAAAGCCTGGCATCGCTGCGCCAGTCCGGATCGTAGACCTTCTCCTTGACGCCTGCGCCGTGGAAGCGCCCCATCGGGAAGACGTTGAGCGAGTACGGACGCAGACCCAGCTCCTCGCAGAGGTCGCCATGCGCCTCCCGGCGGGCCTCGTCCTCGCAGAGCTCACGGGCCAGGTCCTCGGGCCACCAGGCACCGAGCAGGTGCGGGCCCTCGCCGAGGGCCTCGAAGAGGATGCCGGCGCTGATCCCTCGATAGACCTCCTCGGCGGCTGTGAGATCGGGTGCCGGATGCACATTGGTGCAGTAGCCGAGGGGGTGACGCCCACCGATCAGGAGGTCCTCGCGGGCGAGGTGGCGTGAGGCGGAGGAGTCGGGAGCGGTCATCGGAGCTCCAGGAGGGCTTGGACCCGATCGAGATGGCGGGCAGAGCTGTGCTCGGCGAGGAGTCCCCGACGGGCCTCCTGCCTGGCGGGGTCGAGGCTGCCCCTCTCGAGCAGGGAGAGACAGGCGCGGTCGAAGCCTTCGAGATCCTGCGGATCCTCGACGACGCGACCCAACTCGGGATCCAGGAGATGCATGGCCGCCCCGTTGCGCGCCGAGGTCAGGGCAGGGATGCCGCAGGCCAGGGCCTCGAGCACCGAGAAGCTCAGATTGTCCTCGAGACTCGGAGCCAGCAGGAGGTCGGCTGCTGCGTACAGGAGCTCCGGGTCTTCGACCCGACCCAGCCCCAGGATCCCGCGCCCTGGCTCGTCGTATCGCTCGCTGCCCTGGCCGATCAGGACCAGCCGGGCATCGAGGCTGCGCATGCGGAGCCGACGCAGGACGGCGCGAGCCATGTTCAGTCCCTTGCGAACAGGTTCGTTGCCGACCCAGAGCAGGACCGGGGACCGACCTTGGTCCGCCTCGGGCTCGAGACCGAATCGCTCCCGGCGCAGCGAACGCCTGCGCTCTTCGTCCACCGGACCGAAGCGCTCCAGGTCCACCGGCAGGCCGGTCACCTCGACGCTTCCACCGAAGCGAGGATGCAGGCGGTCGATCTCGTCGGCGACCAGCTGCGAGGAGGCCAGCACGACCCCATCGCCTTCCTCGAAGAAGGCCCGCTCGCGCGCGAGGAAGGCCTGGGTCCTCGGCGAGAGCCGACGCGCCAGCGCCCGCAGCCCGCGCAGGCCTCGGGACTCGACGGCCCGCCTCGCAAGCAGGGCACTCTCGAAGAGCCCACCCAGGGGCAGGAAGTAGCGGCAGGCCGCCCCTGGATGCCGAAAGCTCGCCAGCCTCTCGGCACAGAGGCCGCCCTCGCCCGAGCCGACCCGATCATCCAGGACCCGATAGAACCCCGGCCCCTCGCCACCGAGCTCGGCATGCTCGACCGGTGGCTCCACCTTCGCCCTTCCGCAGAGCAGCAGGGGATCGCAGCCACGATCGGCCAGGCCACGAAGCAGGAATTCGGCGTACTGTTCGAGCCCTCCCCGAGCCGGATCCCAGACATCCAGCGCGAAGGTCCGGCGCGGAGAGGCCTCGGGCATGCCTCAGCGCCTCCGGATCAGCACCGAGGCATGGCTGACGACCTGGCTGCGATCCTCGGCCACCGCCTGTCCGTAGTGCAGCAGCTCGAACTCGCAGCCTGGATCCACGCGGCGGGACATCGTCGCCGTCAGGTACATCGGCGCGGTCCCGCAGATGCGCCGCGGATTGCCCTCTGCCTCGACGTGGACGTGGAACTCGCGATGCATGCCGCGCAGGTAGAGATCGAGGCTTCCCCGGTCCAGGGCCTCGAGGTCGCCGAGCAGGCTCCGGTCCACGGGGTCGGGATCCCCGAACTGCGGCCCGAGATGGGCCAGGTCGGCGCCGGCGACGAAGGCGACGTTGCGGTCGAGCTCCTCCGCGATCGCCTCGAGTTCGGCGAGAACCCGCTGAAGCTCCTCGTCGGATTCAGGATCCTCCGGCAAGTGCCCGCAGAGGATCGGGAGGATCCGGAAGGGCTGCTCGCCGTGGAGCTGCTTGAGCCAGAGGGCCTGGAACTCCACGCTGTGCTCGCCCAGGTGGAGGATCTCCTCCTCGAAGCTCTCCTCACCACCGAGCGCCATGGCAAGGCGCTCGACCAATGCGCGATCGGTCCGGACAGGGCCGAGCGGCGTCTCGTAGTCCTTGCGACAGGGGATCAGGGGACGCCGCCCCCCATGGTGACTGGTCCCGAACACGACGTAGAGCTCAGCCGGCCTGCATCGTGCCGCGGCGTTGTAGGCCTCCTTGTAGCCCTCCGCCCCTCGCACCAGGTCGATGTGGGGTGCGACGAGTCCGCGCAGGGCTGCTGTCCCCTCGTACCGTTCAGACTTCGCTGAATCGACCGGCGTCCCCCGGATCCCGGACAGGGCCCGGGCACAGGCCGCCTGACCCGCCGGATAACCGGCCGAGCCCGCATGCGTCGCGGGCCGGGACGGCAGGGCCTCCCACTCGGCGATGCGGTCGCGGCGCAGGGCCTCGACCTTGGGCCCCTCGAGACAGAGCCGATCCTCGAGATCGCGGGCCACCTGGAGGACGAAGTCCTCGGGCACATCCTGCGCGAACTCGGCCGAGAGATCCCGCGCGATCGACGTGCAGTCCCGCTCCCCGCCAAAGGCGACGAGCACAGGAAGCAGCCCCTGGGGGACGAAGACCGGGTCCCCGAACAGGCCTTCCCGATCGATCAGAAGCAGGCCTTCCTGGCCCTCCTCGCGGATCGGATGGGTATCGAGCAGCCTCAGCCTGGGGCGATCGCCAGCTTGCATGGCGCCCATGATGCCCGAGAATCCGGGCCCCCGCCTCCCTTCGCTGGCCGCCCTCGAGCGCGGCGTTCCCCCGAGGTCCCCGGGGTCTATGGGGGGCATGGAAGCCACGATGACCGAAGACCGCGCCGAGGCCTGCCCGCCCTTCCACCTGCACGTCATGGTGAACGGTCAGCGGACGACGCACCGATTCTCCAAGACCGCGATCTCGATCGGCCGCTCGCGCGATCGGGACGTGCCCCTCTCCGAACGGGCCATCTCGCGGCATCACATCACGATCCTGCGCCAGGGAGCCACGTTCTACGTCCGCGACGAGGGCAGCCAGAACGGCACCCAGCTCGGCAGCAACAGGATCGAGAGCGGCGCCGTCGTCGAACTGCACCAGGGCGAGAGCGTCAAGATCGGCCCCTGCGAGATCTCGGTCGAGGCCATCACGACCGATGGTGAGGAGCGCACGGCGGCCACCGAGGAGACGGCCCATCAGGGCGGCCCCCTGTCGATGGGGACCTTCGCGAGGCTGATCCAGGCGCTCAACGAGGAGCTGGACCAGGAACGCCTGCTCAACCTGATCGTCGAGGTCGCGATCCGCGCCACCGAGGCCGAACGAGGCCTCTTGGTCCTGGTCAAGGACGGCGACTTCGAGATCCCGGTGGCCCGCAACTTCGTCGGCGAGGCCCTGCAGGAGCCCGAGGGCGCGATGAGCCGGACCATCGTGCAGGAGGTCCTGGATTCGGGCGAGGTGAGGCTGACCGTCAACGCCCAGGCCGACGAGCGCTTCAAGACCTTGAAGAGCGTCGAGGACCTTCGTCTGCGCTCGGTGCTCTGCGCGCCGCTGCGCGTGCGCGGCGTCATCGAGGGCGCGCTCTACCTGGACAACCGGCTCCAGCAGCATGCCTTCACCGAGAAGGACCACTCCCTGCTCAACGTCCTCGCCGACATCTCCGGTGTCGCGGTCCGCAACGCGCGCCTGGTCAACGACCTGACGACCAAGAACGAGGCCCTGCTCTCGGCCCACGACCGCGTCGCCGAACTCAACGCGCGCCTCGAGGGCAAGGTCAAGGCCCAGGTCCAGGAGCTCAGCGAGGTCCGCGACGAGCTCGCCGCCTCGCGCAAGGCCCTCGGCCTTCGCCACGACTACCGCAAGATCATCGGCGAGAGCCCGATGATGCAGGAGGTCTTCCGGCTGCTGGATCGCTTCGTCGAGGCGGTCGATCCGGTCCTGGTCTTCGGCGAGTCGGGTACCGGCAAGGAGCTCGTGGCCAAGGCCCTGCACGAACAGGGAGAGCGGCGCGACGGCCCCTTCATCAGCGAGAACTGCGCGGCCATCCCCGAGACCCTGCTCGAGTCCGAGCTCTTCGGCTACGAGCGCGGCGCCTTCACCGGTGCCGACAAGAGCCACAAGGGGCTCTTCGAGCAGGCCAAGGGCGGCACCCTCTTCCTCGACGAGATCGGCGAGATGTCGCCGGACCTCCAGTCCAAGCTCCTGCGTGTCCTGCAGGAGAAGGAGGTGCGCCCGCTCGGATCCTCGCACACGGTCCCGATCGACATCCGCCTCGTCACGGCGACGCACCGCGACCTGCAGACCATGGTCAAGAGCGGGGAGTTCCGCGAGGACCTCTTCTACCGACTGCACGTGCTGCCACTCCAGTTGCCGCCCCTGCGCCAGCGCCGCGGCGACATCCCGCTGCTCGTCGGCCACCTGCTGCAGAAGGCCTGCCTCGAGACACGCCGGCCCGCGCCCAAGATCGAGGCCAAGACCCTCGACTTCCTCTCGAGCTACGACTGGCCCGGCAACATCCGCGAGCTCGAGAACGAGATCCGACGCGCCCTGCTGCTGACCGAAGGCGCCCTGCTCCCCGAGCACCTCTCCGAGCACATCCAGAACCCCTCGCTCTCCCGCGACCAGAACTCACCCCTGCCGAGCGAGTCCGGCACCACCCTGACCGACATCGTCGCCCAGCTCGAGGAGAGCGAGATCCGACGCGCACTGTCCAAGGCGCAGGGGAACAAGAGCAAGGCCGCCGATCTGCTCGGTATCTCGCGCTTCGCGCTGCAGCGCAAGCTGGAGAAGTACGAGATCTCGCAGTAGCGTGCTCCGAAGTGACGCATGTCCCTCCGAGGAGAGTGTGTCACTTCCCCGTGCGCGGCACGCGTTTCTCGAAGCTCCGGATCCAGAAGAAGCGCCGCGGCTCCATCTTGAACAGGCTGGCCAACAGGCTCGTCGGGACGGACCCGATCAGGTCGTTCCACTCGAGCACGAACTTGTTGTAGAAGCGCCGGCTCGCCGCGAGCTTCTCCTCGAGGGCCCAGAGCTTGTCGTGCAGGTCCCGGAACAGCTCGTCCGCTCCCAGCTCGGGATGGGCCTCGTCGAGCATCAGGATCTGCCGGGTGACGGCTTCGGCGATGCGATCGTTCTCGACCCTCGACTCGCGCTCGGTCGTGCTGCGCAGGCGAGCGATCATCTCGAAGAACTCCCGCTCGTGATCCTTGTAGCGCTGGACGACCTGGACGAGGTTGGGGATCAGATCGTCGCGGGCCGCCAGGTCGACCGAGATCTGCGCCCAGGCCGCATCGCATTGCTGTCGCATGCGAACGAGGCGGTTGTAGCCATGCCAGATCCAGAACGGGAACAGGGTTCCGATCCCGGCCAGACAGGCGAAGGCCCAGGGGATCGTTCCAGCACCCAGTCGCCCGGTTCCCAGGGCCAGCCCGGCGAAGCCCGAGAGGAACAGGAAGAGCAGGCCGAAGCGACGCAGCCAGGCCTCCTTGCCGTCCGAGGACTTCACGAAGTCCTCGGGCCGACGCATGGTCAGCAGCAGGGGGATCTCGCCATGGGGCCCGAAGCCCCCGTCCTCCTGCTTGACCCCGAGCAGGCTGACCGCAGCCCCGAGCGGCACGATGCGTGCGATGTGCCGACGACCGAATCCCTCGTAGGTGGTCTTGAGCGCCAGCGAGTCGTGGACCTCCATCCTGTCTCCACGCATCCGGATCGATTCCTCCCCATCGCGCAGGAGGAAGGGGTGACCGAGCTTCAGCGCGAAGTCCGTGACCCAGGTCGTCGAGGTCCGGGTGTTGCCCTTGCTGTCGGTCGTGGTCGTCGTCTGCTTGCGCTCGACCCGATAGTCGAACCAGACGCAGTCGTTGCCGAACCAGGGACAGCGCAGCGGCTCGAGGAACTCCGTGTGCCCCTGGATCCAGGCGTCGTCGTGGACGGCGAGCACCCGGATCGGGAGCAGGGGAGCGCGAGCATAGATCCAGCCCTTGCGGTCCTGCCGTCGGGCCAGCCAGAACAGCAACCAGGCGAGCCCGAGCAGGGCGGCGAGGACGCCCGAGATCAGGAGCCAGTCCTCCGTACGGGGACCGGCTGCATAGGAGATGGGGAGAGCGAGGGAGAGCACCGGGAGAAAGGAGGTAGGGCTACAGCCCGTTGAAGAACTCCAGTGGATGCCAGGGCGTCGGATTCCTCGTCCCATCGCCTCTGGAAACGCAGGCGAATCCACGGATCCGTCGAGGCTTTCGAGTGGTGTTGGGGCGAGGAAGACGATGGTCGGGCGCCGCTGGGGTTCTTCGGCGGGCTGCTAGGCTACGCGGCATGGGTACCGAGATTCGACGCTTCCTTGCCGAAGAAGCCGAGCTCCTGGTCGCGATGCGCCAGGAATCGCTGCGGCAATGCCCGGCGGCATTCCTCTCGACCCCCGAGGAGGACCTGGGCTGCGACCTCGAGCATGTGCGACGCCAGCTGGCCGAGGCCGGGGAATCGCTGATCCTCGGAGCCTTCGACGAGGAGGGCCCCCTGGGGATGCTCGGCCTGCATCGCAACACGCAGCGCAAACGCCGGCACAAGGCGAGCATCTGGGGGATGTGGGTCCGCCCGGAGGCGAGAGGGCAGGGCATCGGCCGGACCCTGATGGAGGCCGCCTTGGCCGAAGCCCGTCGCATGCCCGGCCTCACCCATCTGAGCCTCTCGGTCCATGCCGAACTCGAAGCACCCCGTGCCCTGTACGAGAGCATGGGCTTCGTGATCTGGGGCCGGGAGCCCGCCGGCTACGACGCGTACGAGGTGCTCGCGCTGGACCTGCTGCTCTGATCCGAGGCCGGCCTCAACGCGGGCGCAGCATCGAGAGCAGCACCCCGGAGACCGCCTCGTCCAATGCCCTGAAGGACTTCTTCCCGCCGAGATTCGTCGCCGCGAAGATCGCCAGGTCCTTGGAGGGACTGAGCCAGCAGACCGCGGCGTTCATGGTGTTGGAGCCGTTGTGGGTCAGCACCCGACCACCCCAGCCCCGCTCGGCATGTCCCCAGCCGCCACGCGTGTACTTCTGCCCGGGCCAGGGCTCGTGCAGCTTCTTCCAGGTCTCCGGGGTCAGGAGCTCGCCTTCGACGCCTTTCGGCTCCGCCAGGTGCAGGGCGAGGAAGCGCCCCCAATCGGCGAGGTTCATGTGGACGGTGCCGGCAGGCCCGAGCAGCGGCGGGTTGTCGGCATGGGGTCCGAGCAGGATCGCGCGCGGCTTGCGACCGGCAACGCGATGTGGGAAGGGCTGCTCGACCTTTCCCTTGGTGCCCGCCGCTCCGAATCCCCCGCTCTCGATCCCGAGCGGGGCGAAGAGGCGCGTCCGCATCAGCTCTTCCCAGCTCTTGCCGGTCGCCACCTCGGCCATGGTGCCGGCGAGGATATAGCCGGCGTTGCTGTAGGCGAACCTGCTCCCCGGCTCGTGGGCAGGCGCCTGGCCCAGCAGCTTCTTGGCGTACTTCAGCCGCTTCTCGGGAAGCGGGCCGCGGATCCCGTGCATGGTCAGCAGGCTCCAGCCCTTGGGTACGGTGTGCGGCGTACCGGCACGATGCGCGAGCAGCATCTCGAGCGTGACCTCGCGGTAGTCCTCGTGCATGCCCTTGGCCAGCTCGGGAAAGCCCTTGGCCAGGGTCCGGTCCCAGGAGAGCAGCCCGTCCTGGATCAGGATGCCGCAGAGCGTCGCGGTCATCGCCTTGGTGCAGGAGCCCAGGTGCCAACGGTCCTTGGTCGTCACCAGGGTCGGGTCGCCGTACTTCCGGAGTCCGGCCACGCCCAGCCTCGCCAGGCGTCCGTCGCGAAGACCGGCGGCCCCGAGCGCAACGAGACCGTACTTGGCACGGATGGCTTCGAGCTTCCGGTTGACGGCCGCGCGAGCGCGGGCTTCCGGACCGGTGACAGGAGTGGCCTCTCGGTTTGCGGGCCTGGTCTCGCCACGTGCTTCCGGCTTGGCTTCCCGCGAGGCCGGGCGAGAACCGGCCCCGTCCTGGAGCGGTGCTGCCGCCGTCAAGGAGAGTAGGGCGATCAAGAACATCATCGGCATCACTCCTGTTCCTCTTCTCCCCCGCCCTGCTTCAACGCAGATCCTCGCGGCTCTGGAGGTAGCGCAGGATGTCCTGGGCCGTCTCCTTGTCTCCGAAACGCGCTTCGAGGCCAGCCCAGATCTGATAGTCGAAGGCATCGTCCCAGAGCAGCTTGCCGCCGCCCAGGGAGGCCCGGTAGAGCTTCAGGCACTCCTCGATCCGCCCGTGTCGGTGCGCGAGCCGTGCGCGGAACACGGTCCAGTGCCCCATGTCGGGCCAGTTCTTCTCGGCCCTGTCGAGCCTGGGCCTCCAGCGCCCCTCGTCGAACACCAGGAGGCCTGTCCTAAGGACCATCTCCCAGACAGGCAGCTTGTCGGGATAGAGCTCCAACAGCTTGGTGAAAGCCTCCTCGGCCACGCCCAGCTGATCGAGCCGCAGGGCGGTGATCCCGATGTTGAAGTAGAGGTCCTGCCTCTCGTCCGCCTCGAGGATCCGGGCCTTCTCCGCGCGACGCAGCAGATCCATGGCCTCCTGGTAGCGCGCCCGCTCCTTCTTCTGGAACCCATCGACATCCCCGCTGGACCTGGCCTGCTTGTCGAGGACCTGGACCAGTCCACCGGCCAGCTCGATGGCCGGTCTCGCGAGGTCGGGCTGGATCTCCAGGGCGGCCTCCCAATGCCCACGCCAGGCCTCGAGGTCACCACGATGCCAGGCCTGGATCGATGCCTGGGCGCGGAGCATCAGACTGTTCGGCTGGACATGAACATCATGCTCGAAGAGCACGCGATCGTTCTTCCATGCCCCGGCCCTGTCCACGGCGATGATGCCATTGCCCAGGGCCCAGACCGCCACGAGGCCGAGCAGCCCCTGCCGCATCGCTCCGGACGGCAACCGGTCGTGCAGCGCTGCCACCAGGATCGGCAGGCCCAGGCTTGGCAGGAACCAGAGCCTCTCTGCGTACATCGTACCGATCGCGACCGGGACGTTGGAGGTCACGAAGGAGAGCCCCAGCAGGGCGCCGACTCCGGCCAGCAGCAGGGGCTGACGGCGGGCCAGCATCAGCGTCGCGATCGACAGACCGAGGAGGGTCGCGAAGGAGGCGAGGAAACCGAGGTCGAAGGGCCCCTGTACCCGCCCGAAGACCTCGGCCCCGTGGTCGCAGGCCAAGGGGTACGGGACCAGGAGCTTGTACAGAGCCCAGCCCTGGATCTCGAGCGCCGAG
>WURV02226158.1:0-10197 GCA_011762755.2 Epimenia babai | reverse complement strand
GCCCAGAGAAGGCGTCCAAGCAAGCTATACTTAGTTACAATATTGTTGTAAATTTTTCGTTTATCCAATAAAAAATTTGATTTGATTTGATTTGAGTATGTGAAATGATAACATTTTAAGCAGAACCACGTCACGAGGCACAAGTCTTGACATTACGACAGGAGCACACGCCGTGAAAGTCTGGAACACATCTCTTTCTGGTTGTTTTTTGTAAACCGTTACGAAGCGCGGGTAATTCGGATAGTATATTGTAAAACATTGAATTTATAATACAGCAGATGTCAATGGAGGTAGCCAATGTGTTTTTTAGTAGCTGTGAAGAAATGCTCAAAAAATATCTATACCTCTGATGGGACACGAACCCACGACCTCCTGATAACCAGTCTGGTGCTCTACCAACTGAGCTACCGGGACACGCTTTCTCCGGTGAATTTAGGTTTGAGGTATAGGTTTTTTCTGTGTATTCCTCTCCATAATAAATCAGTTTAGCCGTAGGAAATCCAATTTCAATTTTTGCTTTGTAACAATAGCGTCGGCACCGAATAGACAGTCTGGTAACAGAACATTTTTTTGTGAATTAAGGTAGGGGATAATGAAATTTAGGTAAATCTCACGACACTTTAGAACAACCTACACTAGACTCGCCATGATTGAAGTTGTCACAGGAATTCTTATGCTGGCCTTCTCAATGGTCAGAGTTGTGACGACGATGTAAATAAAGGGAACGCGCTCTCTCCCTCCAGATTCGACTGTCCACGCAGCAGCCGTAGCGATCCACCGACGTGAAGTCGAAGCGATATCGCGTGCATCTATCCGCCCACGTGATATCGAAGCGATATCGCCTTTATCTATCCGCCAATGTGATATCGATATCCAAACGATATTGCCTGTATCTATCCGCTGACGTGATATCGCCTGTATCTATCCGCCGCCGTGATATCGCCTCGAGTAAACGCGCTTTAACTTAGCATGAAGCCCCCAACAGATTCAGGCGAAAATTTTGTCGGCCCAGAATTGGACAGTGACGGATCATACGAATAGAGGAAAGTTGTCCCCCTTTTTGATTAATATCTTTTGAGTTGAAAAAAAAACGAATTACTGATTACGAATAATCGAACAATCTTTTTGGTCGATTTTAACGTTACATCAGAAATGCAATGCATTTTTTAAAAACCACCTGTAGATATTTACGGTATAGGTCACTGTCGGTCTCAATGCAGAGTTACTGCCACTCCCCAACGGTACTGGTAATAAATTTATTGAGCGCCAAATCATACAAGTATCTCAACTGTGCTGTACAGTAAAAACCAAATAAAGAGATGTCAATCCATCTTCTAAACTAATGAATTGACTTGATATAGACAACAGTGAAAAAGTGGGTTTTTTTCTTCGATATTGTTGAAATATTGAAAGTGTGTTAAATGCGCGTAGGTTTTAAGAGAGTTGGTTCCATAAGCTCGATTGATTGCTTATGAAGCACATCCGGTCGGGGACGTAACCAGTCTAACATTGTACGCATTCGCAGGGAATTTATCTCTAGACCTTAACTGTCTACGTCGCTCATAAAACGAAACCAGTTCATAGATATATATGGTGAGGAAAGACCGTCTAATGCAAGGTAAATATAGACAAGTAATTTCAGCTGAATGCGCCTTGCTATCGGTAACCAACGAAGGGATTGCAGCAAAGGTTCTAACGCGACAGTGTGCTCGCATATGCACAGTTACGCGAACCGGGGAATTCTGAACTCGCTGAAGTTTCTGGAGCGGGATATCAGGACAACCAATAAGAACAGTTGAAATAATCAATGCGTGACGTAACAAGACCCTGAATGATGAGGCGGCGACAGACAGAGCCATGTAGAGTGTGTATAAAACTTAGGTAATAGCAACCTAAAATTATCTTCTCTCATTTTTCTCTACCTATTATTATCGCGATTTCCCGCCAATATACCAATGCTGACCATATCCACATGGTCACGCCCCGTAACACCCTCTTTTTGTCTTTATTTCGCAGCTTCACGTTTACTGGTTGGCCGACCAGATATTATCTTCCAACTTTACTCGTTCAAGGGACTTTTTACAAGAAATTCAAGAGGAGAAATACGCCATTCCAAAATATATAAATAAAAGGCGTATCCATGTGGGCTATATAAGACATGACTGTGTTTCTTTTGTATATGGAAGTGTAGCATGAAATATGTAATGCCGGATTCGTCTCATATAACGAATATTTATAAAACATATTCTAAATCTATTACTCATGTGAGACACAAACGATAGCCTATTATCAAAAATAAGCCCCAGATTTTTTACAGATATATCACATTTTACATTACTGTCACCAATTCGCACAAACATTTTATAACATTTCTCAATCTACCCATTCTATCAATAAGAATTTTAAGGGATATAATTGATTTGAATTTAATGAAAGGGTCGCGATAAATTTAAGTTAGCCATCCCAGAAAGCGGAATATATTGATATCTAACATTAACGCTAGTGTTTCGCTTCCTTCACCCGTGTGCTTCCGTGTCACCTTTGGTCCCGATATCTACATATTGTAACTAGCCGAACTATCGAACTAGACAAGTAACTCAAGGCGTCGTTTCATAATCTTCTGCATTTATTTTTTTACGATGCATATTAAGCTCACTTTAACTCGCAGTTTTTAAGGTGCAGCTGTAGGCAGTATCCATTTGGGATTCCCCAGTTTTTCTGCAAAAACATCACAATTAAGGTACTGTACCGCCATTTTTTTTCGCGGATCAAATATGTCGCGAATTTTCATGTATTGTTCGCATGTCCATTTTCGAGGATATTTAATTTCGCGTATCTCGAAATAAAAAAAAAAATATTGCAAATAAAAACAAGATAAAAACTCTCTTTCAGTCCTAACTCAGAGGTAGAGCACCAGACCGGTTATGTGGAGGTCGTGGGTTCGAGTCCCATCAGCGGTATAGGTTTTTCTGTGCATTTCTTTCCAATTGCTCTATACAGGTAGTGCATATGGAAATATTAATTCAAGAAAAAAAACGAAAACGGTGAATGTAATCCTCTAGCGCCAATTTATGCCAGACGCTTCGTCTGCTAACAGTTTTATACAGACAAGGGACATAATCGCGGCGGACGCCGAGGTTGCGTCGAAAACTAACAGCTTTGGACGGACCAAAACACGCGGATATATCAAAAGAGAAATTTGATTTGATCAAACTGGGATTTACCTAGGCTGGTAGTGTGAAAAGTATGTTTGACCGACTTTAAAATTAAAAACTGTCGCAGGAGATCAGCATGTTCTGATTACTGTAGAGATATTTAGTATTATTTACGTGTGAAATGAAATGAAATGTAATTTATTTGTTTAAAGTGTACTTATCAGCAGAACTGTTAAACACACTTTACATGAAACAATAGCCTAATGGTCTAAGACTATAATATAATTACTTAAATTATAGAAAATTAACATCTAACAGTATACAGGTAATACAGATCAATGTTAGATACAACTATGTACATTTACAGTGAGCATGAAATGGTTAACAATGTTGAATAATACGGTGGAAGGTGGAAAGTAGGACAGATTACAAAATTCGTATCCTGTATTATTTGCCTAAAACTGAATACCACATGCATGAAATACATAAAACAAATACAATCGTGGTTACTTCCTGATTTATATTACAGCGTGAACCGAATACGTAGCAAATTTGGGGTTATAAATTATGGCCGTTGTAATAATTGCGTAACGGTGTAGGGTAGTGCAGTATGTGGAGTTGCTTACATAAGTATAGATATCGCAGTGACAAGTTCAATGAGTTCAATCGTAAGTTGGGGAAGTTTAATGATAAAGGGAAGAATTTTTAGAAGGGGAAACTGCGGCTCTGTGGTAAGTTTTACTAAAGACAAGAGATATTTTCTAGAAGGGGAGGCTGTGGCTTTGTGGTTGATAGTACAAAAGACAGATATTTTATAGAAGGGGAAGCTGTGGCTTTATGGTTGATAGTACAAAAGAAAAGAGATATTTTATAGAAGGGGAAGCTGTGGCTTTATGGTTAATAGTACAAAAGACAAGAAATATTTTATAGAAGGGGAAGCTGTGGCTTTATGGTTAATAGTACAAAAGAAAAGAGATATTTTATAGAAGGGGAAGCTGTAGCTTTATGGTTGATAGTACAAAAGAAAAAGATATTTTATAGAAGGGAAGGCTCTTGGCTGTATGGTTAATATTACAAAAGACAAGAGATATTATATAGAAGGGAAGGCTGTGGCTTTGTGGCTAATATTACAAAAAAGGGAAAGTAAAATTTCATAACGTAAACAAGAAAAAGATGTGTGAAATATATTTATACCGCACTTTGAAGCTGCTTTGCCAGCTTGCTAAATGATGGTTTACAACAAGTCATTAGGGAAAGGAGGTCTATAACAGGCACCAGTGAGCCCCTTACATTTACCTTCCCAGTGTATATTAACTCGAGTTGCCACAAATAAATTTCACTGGTACTCGTTTATGGCTAAGTCGACCTGAGAACAGTATCACGTGAATACAGTACAACTATTCGTGCTTGTATAAAACACGTATTACGATTAAATAATAATTTATGTCGGTCTACGAATGAGTATCGTTCGTTGAAGCAGATTCGATGAGATGCTTGCCGCACACCCACGGAAGTGAGGGGTCATCTAGAACTCCGAGGTCGCTGTAGGTGCGACACATACATTGGCAACAGTATGCGCAGCTCCCTGTCGATGACAGCAAAAAACGTTCAAACACGACAAATAGGGCTACAATACAGCCTGAGTCAAATTAAAACTGTTTAATGTAAGAGGGTAAAATTAAAACTTTGATGTAACAGGGTCAAATTAAAACTGTTTAATGTAACAGGGTCAAATTAAAACTGTTTAATGTAACAGGGTCAAATTAAAACTGTTTAATGTAACAAGGTCAAATTAAAACTTTAATGTAACAAGGTCAAATTAAAACTGTTTAATGTAACAAGGTCAAATTAAAACTGTTTAATGTCATGGGGTCAAATTAAAACTGTTTAATGTAACAGGGTTGCTTATTGAGACATTCAACTCGCATTAATTACCTTTTCAAATATGCCCATTCAATGAAATAAATTGCTTAATGTAATTCTCTTTAGGGAAAAATTACATTACATGATAACTGTTTGGGTGGGGTTTTGAACCTGCTATGTTAATAATAATAATCCATTTGTTTTGGAGGCGCCCTGATAATTAGTATGTCTTTAAAGTACCTATGTACATTTCGTGTAATAACTAAAGACATTTTATAACACAACAGAAAGTACATACAAGTTAAATCATAGCCTAAGACAACAGTTAAATGAAATGAAATGAAGTGAAATTCAATGTATATTTATTCATAGTGTCCTTCCAACACATGGCTATCAAAGACACTTTACAAATTCACATTTCAGTTACAAGTCTAGCGTTCTTTCTTCCCTACTACCTGTTTCCTCCCTGAGCTTTTCGCATTACTTGGATAAAATCTAGGCTAAGCTTGACTTAACATCTATAATAACTTAATTTTAACTTGGTAACCGTGGTTAATTACTGAACCCGAGACATACAACAAATATTTAATAAGGCACAGGAGCCTTAAATGGTGCAATATTGGCCCAACTTGGCCACCGGTCAGTTGCCCAATAGCTTATCTACGTTAACGATAATGTAATGTAATTATAAAATTTTATCAGAATATCAATTTTCAGCAATTGCAGAGATTCCTATATATTCCCAGGAAGTGGAGCGCAGTGGCGTAGCAACTGTTTTTGCTGCCCGGGGTGGTCGTAAGATTAGCCGCCCCATGGCCGTTGATAATCCGTTGACCTTCAAAATTCCAGAAAGCCTTCAAAATGCCACCCCCTGGCACGTGCCGCCATTTGCTACGCCACTGGTGGAGCGATATAGTTCTTAAAATAAGTATATTAAATACACAAATAATAATGAAAACTGTTGAAAATAATTTTTACAGAACTTACCACTTGTCGAGACAATTCACTTCCCACAATACATCATTAATAACAATTCACTAGGAGTTCAGTATAAGCCACACACCTTTGCTTCCCAGTAGTTTCGGTTTTAGACGGTTGTAATCAGGGACGTTATTCCGCAGAAACAAGTAGTCCACTGCGCCGTTCCACTTTAAGTCATCGAAAATCGTGACCTTGAAGTCACATCTCGTGCAGCGTAACTTGTTACATGTCCTATTCATCAAACGGCGGGTTACAATGTTACAATGTTTTAATAAGATAAAAATCATCTCAGCTTTCAATGTGGCGACCATTAGCTATGCGGATATATATTATTCATTTCCTTTCCGTACATATCTCTTAAGGAAAATAACATTATTTTGGATTATTATTGAATAATGTTATGTGGACAATGTTATATGGATAAGGTTATATTCATAACGAGTTAGGGGGTAGTTGGCGTAGTGGTTAGAGGGTTTGACTTAGAATCCAGAGGTCCCTGGTTCAGATCCCGCTCCAACCAGTATACTAACTGGCGTTTTTAAGGCTGAAAGTGCCTTAAACTCCATTGCCCATGTGGCTCTGTTGGGGCTTTTTCTGACGTTAGCTGTGCTTCAGATGCTCTATATGTGCTCTCTATGTTGCTTACCTCCCCGCTATGTCGTCATCTCATAGTAAATAAAAATTGACCTATCATAGACTTAGCGGAGTGTGCGACATATGTAGTTCATATGTAGACATTTAGAACCAGTGGCGTGAATGGAAAAAGGTCAATCTTCTGCCCAGACTCGGTGGGTTTTTTCCACTAGGTGTTTTCCCCCACCCCATATGAGTGAGGCTAATAAGATTGTGTTAACCACATTAATAGGCTAGCATTCTATTCTAAAGGGCCTATGATGGCCTATTACAACGATTACTTCGGTAATCAGCCTATAAATACATACTAATGTGTTTGTCGAATTGACCTAAGATTCGCGGGTGTAGAAACTTCTTTTATCTAGAGGCGTCGTGAACAAACCGAGCAGGTCCGAACAAATCCCAATTATTGTACGTTGTCGCAAGTTGTATGAACTCGTACATACTTGGTCTTACCCGATCATAGTTCTTGATATATCTACGCCGTAGATCCGTAAACTGAAAACACCATGGCACAAAGTGATAGTCGTCCTCGATCTACTAAACGCTTTTCACGCCCTCTATGTTTGCGAGGAAGTTCGGGCCGCCCCAGTGGCCCCGCTCGTCTGTCAGGTTATGAAACGATGGACGCAGCCGGTCGTTAGTGACAAGCGCTTTATCGTCGGCGTAGAGTACCGAACCTATGATTGACCCATCTGCCAGCCTCACCCCACAGACGCATTAGATAAATTATTGGTAAAGTCACTAAGTCATTAAAAAATCATTAAAATATAAACGGTGACAGATGTTCCCCTTGTGTCAAGTCAATATCACAATAGAAAAAGTCGGAATGACCACAGTTTGACCGAACACAGCATTATACCTTAAAATACACTGACATGAACTGAATCACTAATTTAGTACTCCCATACGACGCAATTTGAATAAAAAAGAGACGGGTAAATCAAATCGTACGCTTTATCGAAATCAACGAAGCAAATATTCACCAGTAGTTTCTTCTTTGGAATCCTTCATTGCACACAGGCACCGTGTGGCACTATTTCCTCGTGTAATAAGGCGCCTGAGACACGCCTCTATTGTTACTTTCGGCTAGCTTCGACAGCCACCAGCAAGCTGCCCTCATCGCAACCGTCGCCGTATATTCTGTTCATCTCTGTATCGTTTTACGCGATAATCCCACACCTTTGGCAATCAGTGCGTCAGTCCTTTTCTCCTAATTTGTCGGAGACAACGCTGTCGCGTCATGTTGTACTGCGGTTACTACGTCGATACCTCAGCCAATCAACGAGTCACAACAGCGGTTGAAACTCTGCCTTTCACGTGACAGGTCACGAGTTTGAATCCGGGGATACGGGGGACCTTCACCGCGCCTCCCACAAGAGGACACGAGCCAAATTTTGATGCTCGAATTTTCAGACGATATGCCGTAATGTCCGTTATTAAAAATATGGGTATACCGAAGCAATACTGTTAGCTCGACTGACATTTATTGTCATGAATAAAGTAGCACTAAAAGCTCGCCTTACACCCCTCTACCTAAGTCCACGCTATTCGTTTCGTATGTCAACGGACGGCCCACATAGTATGTCGGGTACTCCGATAAATCTATAATATGTGATTGAGATGACGACACAAGGGAGAGCGCGATAAGACCTGCAACTGATAAGCAACATACGTGGATATTAACCCAGCGTTGCGTGTTTACACTTATAAAAGTACATATAGGGCGAGGTCTTACTATTTCGTTGGACTCGCTGTTACATTTTGTTGGTTGCTCCCCTACTCTGGTTTTTTTTCAACGCCGTCCGCAACGCTGATTCGATGGTTGCGTGAGGTTATATGAATTGATTTAGGCTAGAAATAACGAACTATAATACAGTCGAGTAAATGTCTTCAACAAACGTAACACGTCACCTGAACGCGTACAATTCTCAAGTGTCGCATCTTATCTATTAAATATATAAAGTAGCCAGGTCGACTAATCTTCATTAAAACACTCTACCTGTTCGAGTAATTTCCAATTTGTGGTGAGTACAGACGTATTAACATTGAAATACTCATGTTGCGCAAGTTGTAGTTAGATATATACGAATTTTCTTTTACCTAAGAAGGGGGGGGGGAGGCGGTTGGCGTAGTGGTTAGAGGATTTGACTTGAAATCCAGAAGACCCTCGTTTAATTCCCGCTTGAACTAAGAGTATACTACCTGAGGTATTTTTCGGGCAAAAAAACGCCTTACACCCCTATGCCCACGGGGGTCTGAGTAGCCTCTGCGGTGTTGTTTCGTTATGGCTTTCTCCCATTTTCATGTGGCTGTGTTTCAGATGCTTTATGGAACGTCTCTAAGTAGCTTCCCTCTCTTCTATGTGGTGACCCCATTGTAAATGAGCATTAACTATCACAAAACTTAGCGATTTGTGCGACATATGTAGACTGTGTGTAGATATTCGGAACCGGTGGCGTGAACCGAAGAAGTTCAATTATCTACCCAGATTCGGTAGGTTTTCCACCGGTGTTATTTTCCTCCATACGGCGTTAACCATATTTATTGGCAAGCTTTGTAAAGTGCCAAAAATGGCCTACGCAACGATTACCTTGGTAATCAGCCTATAATTACATGAATGCATACCATACATAGCTGAGAATATCGAAAGTTGAGAATTATATTGAGTATACAATGAAATGAAATGAAATTTTATTGATTTATAGTGCCCTTTTAAGGCTATAAAAGACACTTTATTACAAATTTATAGTTATTATGATTAACTAGAAACACATGGAATACGGTTCAAAATCGAACTCTGTATACCATGAAATCTACGCTATGCATAGAAGCTATGATCCAGACCTATATTAAACGTTTCTAATTTATTTAGGGAGAACGTGGATGAAAATGGACGAATTGCAGAGATTTAATCATGAAAAAAAACTGAAAATTTTCCAGATGATTTTTTTTAAGACTAATATTTATTTTTTGATCAGATTCCCTTTGTTCGCTTATTAACATATGAGGTTAACCCATTATTAACATACGAGCTGTAACCCATTATTAACATATGAGGTGTAACCCATTATTAACATACGAGCTGTAACCCATTATTAACATACGAGCTGTAACCCGTTATTAAGATATGAGCTGTAACCCATTATTAACATACGAGCTGTAACCCATTATTAACATATGAGGTGTAACCCGTTATTAACATATGAGCTATAACCCATTATTAACATACGAGCTGTAACCCATTATTAACACACGAGCTGTAACCCGTTATTAAGATACGAGCTGTAACCCATTATTAACATACGAGCTGTAACCCATTATTTACATATGACGTGTAACCCGTTATTAACTTACGAGCTGTAACCCATTATTATTATATGACCTGTAACCCATTATTAACAAATAAGCTGTGACCCATTATTAACATACGAGCTGTAACCCATTATTAACAAATAAGCTGTAACCCATTATTAACATACGAGCTATAACCCATTATTAACATACGAGCTGTAACCCATTATTAACATACGAGCTGTAACCCATTATTAACATACGAGCTGTA